>JANZLC010000201.1:33031287-33044555 GCA_026413385.1 Erythroxylum gracilipes | reverse complement strand
TTTTGCTTATTTTTTGAATTATAAATATGTTATCCACGAGCTGTCAAGCTCACCCCCTTTCATCCCCATCTCCAGGTTTCGAGCAGGAGATCGGATGAAAGAAAGTCAAGACCTTTGTTCGATTTCGCATGTCTTGGGTTTTGTGTATTTTGGATTTTTGTATTAGTTTTGTATATGGCTTGGAATTCCATGAAGATTGTTGTAAGCATTGATTCTTCATGTGTATGAATTATGAAGAATTAAGAAATTGTGTATGGATTTGAGATATAAATTTATGTATGATTATGGAATACAGATTATGATTGTCTATGAATATGATTGGTTTGGGTTGTGGATTGAATTATGAATTGTTTATTGAATTAAGATCTGATTGTGAATTGAGATATGGATGATTTTGATTATGATTGAGAATTATTGAAGTATTAGGTATAGATGTGTGTTTGCTTATGTTGGGATTTCCGGACAGGAGGTCCGATGAATGGTGTGGATTTGGCTTAGTATATATATTATAGAAGTGGGTTTTAAAACCAATTGCAGGTTTTGGGTTTGATAAAATACAACCATTATGTTGCCCAATTTTCGATAAAATTGGTTTTATGGCAAAGATAGAATAAGAATAAGATTTTTGTTAAGGATGATATTGAGATATTGCATGAGTAAGAAGAATCATATGAATTGAGTTTTGATTGAGGATAAGATTCCAAATGGGGAAATTAAGCTTGTTTTGATTTGTATAAGATTGAATAAAAATGAAAGGAATGAAAAAGAAAGAAAGAAAAAATATTTATACCCAGTTTCGGATTAGTCTTAGGGTTTCCAACGCGACGCGATTTTAGTTTTCGAATATACGCTTCAGAGGTCGGAAATTTGTTTCGGTTTGATTGAACCGTTTGTTTAATTCGATTTCGTTCGCTTCCGCGTTTCGATTTGTTATTCGTTTTGTTTCGCTTTTGTTTCGGCCCACTTTCAGGTTTAGGAATCGTTCTTTCGCTGCCGCACTTTGTTTGTTTTCAGTTTTCGATTTCTGCCTCTTCATTTTCGTTTTCGTGTTCCGTCTTTCCGGTTGGGGTCTAGTCTCGAGCTCGGTTCCCAACAAAAATCATGGAACATATTTCTCTTAGTCAAGGACATTTAGATATCTTTAAAGATGCTTAATTTTTATAAGTTAAATGAATTTAGTAATACATCCTCAAAGATAGAAGTTTCTATCTAATCAAACCTCAAGCAAGCAATTCTTAGACTTTTAAGAAGTTATTAAAGCATAAACCATGACAAAATTAAATATGGTCCCTCCACCTATTTTTAGTTTAATCAATGCCATCCGCTAGTATCATTAATCAAGCACTTTTTATAAAGTATCCTCTTTTTAATTTCCTTCCAATTAGTTATATCAAAAGTGATTGACGTCCTAAGAAATAATGCTTAGATATGAATTCCTACAAATTCAAGATCCCTAGCTAATTTTGAAGCCAACGTAAAATCCCCTTCACTCTTTTAAATAATTTAAAATTATTTTTTATGTTCTAAATGACTCGTAATAAAAGTATCAATGAATTACATATTTCTAATCATATTAAAGACTAGGGGTATTTTCGTTATTGGCACAATTTTTTCGTTCTGTCCACTGCAACCAAACACATTCTGTCCTCGAAACGGAGACAATTTTTTCTGTTCTGTCCACCATAACCAAACACCTCACTGTCTCCAGTTTTTGTTTCGTTCCATCTCCAAATTTTTTTTCCGTTCCACCTCTAACTACCAGAGACAGCAACCATACGCAGCATAAAGGAACATAAACTAAGAAAAGCAAAGATCTTTCATCATTGAAAAACCAAAGAGAACATTTTGTTTCAACCATGCTGGTAATTTCAAACAAATGGTTGCCCTCGGCTTTCGATGTCAATAACGAAGATATTAACATCAAATTAAATTTGAAAAAAATTAAAAATTTGAATATTTAATTATCATTTTTTAGAGTTTAAACTATAATTTCAAAATTGAATAAATTTTAATTTTTTAAAAATAATCCTTATTTTTAATAAAAGTTTAATTTTTTTTAAAAAAAATAACTTAGTAATGATGTGGTTAAAGGACACCGGGTTATCTTTTAGTTTTATTACCTTAAAATAAAGTTGTAATTTTTTATTTTTAAAATTAATTTTTGTTTTGAAAATACGGAACTACGATGCGCTCATTTCTTTGACGAGGAATATGCACATAAGTGGCTAAAAATAAGTGCATCCTGTCCCCGTTGCAAGAGTGAGGTTGGTCAGCCTGAGCAGCAACTGGCTTAGATAGAAAATGGAGTACAGTGCTGTGCTAAGCATCATCCGACAATATAAAAGGGGAGTCTATACATAAAAACATTAAAATTAACTCGTAAACATTAAAAAAAATTATAAACCGTAGCTTCAGCCTAAGTGTCAATTTTGCCTAGTCTGAACGTTGGTCAGTTCGTGCACCATATGTTTCTCATGCAAAAGGTCAGTTTGTTTGGGCTAGCACCATTAAACTGCAAGTTAATATTGTTGGGCAACTTGCAGACACGATCTGGATTGTGCAGACAGAAATTAAAAGCGAATTTTCTCTTCACTGATTAAATCGTACCTTTTTAACTACTGAAAAAAACTTATATTGCCAGCATATGGAAATCATCTATCAAGGGCTATACTTTAAGCATAATCCATTCAGCATAAGCTCTCCAATCAAAAGTATAAGTTACAATCAAGGGAGAATATATGAACCTGTCTGAAATTTGGTGTAGAAAACTCTTGTACCCTGATCAAACCCTTTCTCAACCTGTCAAATCTAATCCCTACTTCAACTGCTAAGCCTGTTACAATATTCATAAATAAGGGGAATTCCTAATTGCAATCGTTTATTGTCCATGTACAATACAACCATATAAACTTATGTTCAAAATCCTTGGCTTACATACCTCTGCGACACCTGAAACCCTTCAAAAAGATCAGAGATGCTGCAGTTTCTCTTGTTCATGCTCGTTCATCACTGACATGATTTGGAACTTCTGGTTGACTTTCTAGAGGCATGTATTGTGCCATGATAGCTCTGATCTCTGAATCCATGTAAGACTGAGAAAGGAACAACCAGAAACATCAACAAATTAGAGAAGTGTACTGACCAAATATAGATATGTATCAAACTGCTAGGAAAAGAATCGCGTAGTTGTCCCAACTGCAAAATTCTGTTCAGTGGATTCAGCTCTAAAGGGGGTCTATATTCAAAAGGGCAGTGCTTGAAGGAAACATACCCTCAATCTGTATTTATAGACTAGATATGCTCCACCTGCAGCCATAGCCAGGCCTATAATAATAACCCAAACAGCTGTCCATGCAGATCTTACTTCTGTACCACTCTTACCTGCAATCAATCAAGGGAAGAGGATCACAACACAAATTTTAACATTCAACAAGTATGGAACAACAGTTCAGTGCTATGGCTTTCCAACTCACTTATGCAGGTATCATGGTCTCTGATATAAAGGAGATCTCCACTGCAACTGCATTCGTAGCTTCCCCATGTATTTTTGCAGCTACATTCAGGGCACTGACAAACTTTCTTCTCTTTGCATTCGTCAATATCTGCATCATCAAAGTAAGCAGTAACAGGTTAATCAGAACAATCGATTAAGGGTTCTTTTTGACGTGATGTTGGCAGTAATCAAAAGAGAAAAATGCACAACAAAATGATGTGATATCACTTATGCCGTTAAAACTTCCAGGAAACTGGTGCAGTAGGAAGTCATAGCCCAAACGCTTATCCATCGCCAAATTGTTTAAATATCTATCTATCTATCTATCTATCTATCTATATATATATATGTATGTATGTATATATATAGACCTCCTTCAAAACTTCAGCTAAGTTAATATTGAAGCCGTGAAAATGAGCCATGATAGGAATGGATACTGCTCAAGTGAGTAAAAGTAGTCCACGAGGTCAGAGGGAAAGAGTCCATACAGGAAAGAACAAAACACCAAGCTGTGCAGCCCGGAGGAGTTGAAAGAAATCAATATAGGGCCATAGAGCCAGGCAAAGACTAGATATGTGACCTTTACAACATGTAGCTATGCATTCATAGTCAATATCACTTGCACCATAACAAAACCACACAATGTGTCATCATGCGAATAGTTTATAACTCAAACATAGAGGACAACATATTCTTGATGTACATTTTTGACATGCATAGACTTCTCAACATTCATCCTGACTTCACCAAATTTACCATATTGATAAAGCCTACAGTGAAGTAGCATCTCTTACCAACGCAACTTTTCACACCATCACCTTTGAACCCTTGGGGACACTGGCATTTACCACCATCAACATCCTGTTCATATGTATGATTAGAATGTGAAGTATCATGTTTAGTCAAGAATAGAACACTAAAGACAAGAAGATCACTAACCAAACAAGCAGAGAAGGTGTGTCCTTCTCGTGATTCATGCCAACAGCCTCCATTGTTTATCTTGCACCTCCCAGGTCCACTCACTTCAAGGCAACAATTACATGGTTAATTCAAAGCAAGGCACATCAACTTAAGTCTTTTGTGCAAAAACAACCACTGTCTTTGTCGTGTCATCTAAGAGTCAAACCAGGAAGAGGTGCTACGTCTTCAACATGTATAGACAACACATTTAAGAGAAGCACATTTTGAAGCACAAGGTAGCTCCTACATGGTGAAGTCTCTTAGAGTTGATACCCGGATTACTCTACTCTCACAAAACAAGTAACAGAGGTGTTTTAGGGGAAGAGGAAACATGGGAACAAAATCTCTTACCCCCATCGGGAAAGGAGCCAAACAATTAAAATAACTAAGACACAGACAGACACACTACATTGACGTTTGCACACAACATGTACACATATTCTTGTCACAAAATTACAATGCCGAACAGCAAGTTCGAATCTGAACTCAACTAATACCAACACTCTTCAATATTACCCATTGCTGGTGGAGCACAAACGTGCTTACATAACAGTGTCACTGAAGTTTGTATTCTGATAGTAAATGGCCAATCAACAACTTAGCTGGAAGACCGGATTTCATCCACACTAGAATAACCAGACAATAAGTACGTGAAAGTTTTAACTTTGCATATTGCTGAAGGAATCATCTCATGTATCTTATGATTTCCTTTGGATAAATCGCTAATGCTTGCACATCAAGTTCAAGCCCATTGATAAGATAATCTCATGCACAGGCTGCTTTAAGATAGTGCACAGATGATCAACAACTTAGCTGGAAAACCAGATTTCATCAAGACTATAAAAACCAGAAAACAAATATATGAACTTCTGGGTTGGGTTGTATTTCAACCAGATTCCTCCTTAACTATCCTTGCCAAAGAACTTCCAACAAGGCCTAGCATATCTGAATGTAGTCAGTAGATCATTATACTTTCCTACCAAAGAATATGTTTCTCCATTAAAAAAAAAAAAAGCCTCGAGATGACAGCCAAAATTACCCCAAAAGTTCACCAACTTGAATTAACAGATAATAAATCGACTGAAAGTTCTAGACAAGTATTTAAACTAACCTTCACAGTGGCTGTAACCATCTCCCTTGAACTGCACACCATCAACAAGGGGGCATTCACAAACCCTTCCACGAAATGTATCCTGGGCAGTTAAAAAGAAATTTAAAGTAGGGTAACTAAACTAGATATCTGAAAAGGGAAGAAATCACAAGAAGAAAAGACAGAGAGAAAAAGATAAAGAAATATATGGAAGAACCTTGCAGGCTGTGATGTTGGCTACTTTATCTTGCCAGCAACCTCCATTATTCTCCAAACATTCATTTGTCTCAACATCTGATTCAAACAGACTCTCTTATAAACACTCACACACATAATAAAGAAGTTACAAGAGGCCACTACCACACAATGCCTTCCTGAAAATAGCTTTTCATTCTCAAGACTCAAGCACACTTTTAGTTAGCACCTTAACTCTCTTTTTGTTGTCTACAGCGCATAAACCCACCGATTTAATTAGGCCAAAAACTCACCACTACTCAAACAAACAGCTGGTTCGGTTGTTTCCTCAAAACCAGCACATATGGCCTTCAAAATAGCACCTTTCTCCAACTTTCCTGCAGCAACATGTTTTGGCGGCTAAGCAAAGGACAAACAAGAGAAACATGTTGAGAATCAAGAGCATGCCAGAGCATACCTCGATACTGCCGATTGTTGATAACAATGGTCGGCAATATAGTGACATCACCCCTTGATCCTTTGCCAACCTAAATGGAGGTCATTATCAGTAGGCTATCAACTAATTACCCAACAATGAAAATTTCCATGACCACATATTGGCATTCATTACCCTGTTTTATAGACATAAACGAACATTACCTGAGCATCTTGTTCTTCTTTCAATACAGGATTCTCAGAATCAGCATTTGGATCTCCCATACACTTCTCGATCTTCTTATCATCAAGTCCTGAGGAGATGTCAAATTAGCTGAAAGAACAAACAATATGACTGGCAAAAAGCATATTCTTTCTTGCATCAATTAGGAATATAAATACAACGATGAATTACTTACCAAGAGATTTGATCACACCATCAGCACAATCCCTGTTGTACCTTTTCTCCTTCATGGGACATCTAATCTGAAAATCAGTCACGTAGTCCCACCAGACCCAAGGTTTTTTGCTCTCATTTGCCACTCTAAAAACACAAAGTTGCCTTAAATTCTCAATGACAACATCCTTCCCATCATAACCTCTGCTGAAATCTTGTTCAGGATCAGGAGCACAATATCTTCCATGATTTATGCACTGGGATTTACACTGGCGGCTCAAGGTAAAAGCCTGGGGACAGTACCAAGTTATATAATGAGGTGTAAACTGAGTGTATCCCCCTTTCTCTAATATCTGTGCTGCACCTCTAAAATCCTTCACAAATTCCAACAGCATATCACACTTAACCCCACATTCATCATTGCTGTTGGTCCATAACTCATACTCCACACGATCATCAGGATGTGGGACAGCTTCTCTCCAATCAAGATTCACATTTACGATCTCACCACTATTTAATTCCTTCTTTAGTTTTTCACCGAAGCTCTTCTCAATCAGTGCAGAAGGTATTGTTATATTCTCAATGTACTTTGCTGATGAACCATCTTCTCGAGGTTGGTCCATTGTTATTAATGCTTCCTCAACGTTATCAGCAACAAGAACAGCAGAAGCTCCAGCCTTCTGCGCATTCCAAACCTTCAATGCAAAGAAGCAATCTGACAAGCAACATAAAGTAATATCTTAAAAACTCAGTAGAAATGTATGTCCAACTCTGATTTGATTACATTTTAACAAATTATCAAAAACCCATGTGAGAAAAAAAAGCTCTATTACCAAAACAGTTGAGACCCTTGATAAACAAGAAGGCCTTGATTTCTAGCATTAGTAATAAAAGGATGTTCTGACAACAGTAGAACCAAAATATTGTACGAAATGAAAATTTAATTTTCTGCATTCACTAAATCATGTAGATAGATGATAACAAAGAAGTTAGCCCATGAATAACTACAGCCTAACAAATGAGAACTTTCATCCAACTGCATTACTCTACATCCATTATGATCCAAAGCAAAACGATCTATCTCCAGAGATTGCAACTTTGCATCTACAAAGCCCACTAAAATGAACTAAAATTCAGAAAATTGATCCAAATCAACAAACTGATGCCTCCCAAGCCCTTAAAAACTAACCAATAGTAGGTAGGAAGTAACGTAAATTGGTCCAAATGACCCAGAAGGTGATTTCATAGAAATCAAAATTTTAGGCAGCACGCGGACACTTCGTCACATTATCAAATTGATATACGGATAACTTTGATGTCCCAAAGTACAAGCCATAGAGACTCGATCCTGACAATGTACCAAACTAGAGTATGAAAGGGATAGAACCAAACGCAACAGGATAGACATATCAAGAAACCTGCGACTTAGTGAATCATGCTCTTAATCATACAAGGAGCATAAAATGAATAGAAAAGGAGCAAATACCTCCACGATCGACCAATAGGAAAGTGGGTAAAGCTCCTGGCTTCGACTTGAACGAAATCCCAAAATCATCAAACTCTCTACAACCCTTCTGGTTCTCTTTAGGGTATACCACAAAACCCGCCATGCTTCCCCCATATTGAGGTATCCCAAAATTGCCAATAGCACTATCATAAGTACCCTTAATTTTATCAGGTGATGCGACCGTGAGACTGTTCTTTTCCACTACAAATCTACCAAAAGAACATGGAAAAGCCAACAAGAACAACAAAAACCCTAACCAAACTTTTGAAGGCCGCATGTTTAGCTCCATTTCAGTGAATTGAGTGCGAAAAGGTGCAAAATTTTGGTGGGTTTAGGTTCTGAGGATCGATTGATAAGCTAAATTAAGAAAGACTGGTTCTTTTCAAAACAAAACCAGAATTTGGGGTAAGAATATGGTCTGGTTCTTAAGGAAACAAAATTTAAGAAGTGGGCTTGTCTCTAAATGTTGATTTTTTGTTCTTGTCTGGAGAAAATTAGAGAGAATACATACATACAGCGTGCATGTGGAAGTCAAGCTGATATTTTCTTCAGTCTTGCAGTTGCGTGAATAACGGTGCTCTCCTTTTCAGCCTTTCAAGGTAATACTTTTCTGGTCACAAACTCACAAACATCAACATCTTCAAAACATCAAAGGTAATTAAAATTTATGCACATTTTTTGGGTTTTATACCAGAAATTATAATGGCAATCTGGTCATTACGCATATCTTATAGCATACACAAAGTCCTAAATTACATGATTGTATTGACTGTAATAATCAACATTATAATCGTTTTTTTTTTGTAAACAACATTATAATCGTTTTTAATTATTTTATAGTAGTAAAATTGTTATCTACTACTTTTAATTATATATTTTAAATAAGTCAACTACTAAATAGATAATTCAAAGTTAATGATAAAATTCATTTAACAAATACTAATAGATTATTAGCCACACCAATAATTTAAGGATCGGTGAACTTTAGAGAATTGGATCTGTGCTATGATTTTAAAAACTTAAAGTTGCAAAAGAAAAATTTTAAAAATTTTAAAAATTTCGAAAAAAACTCATTATATTTTTTAATTTTTCAAAAATTCTATTATCTTAGATTTTGGTTTTAAAATAATGATAAAATACACACAAAATGAATATCAAATATAGATTAATCAAATATTATTTACATATGATTCATCTTAATTCTTAAAATTGAATTGAATTATTCAACTTAAATTAATAATTTAAGACAATATTTAATTAATTATAGTCATGTTTAAGAGTTAAATTAAGTTAGCATATTAGTGGCATTTACTTTTTTCATATTTAATGTTCATAATATATGTATTAATTATTCTTTAATTGAAGTTTAAAATAAAAAGATTTTTTGAAAAATTAAATTTTATAAGAAATGTTAAATTTTTTTAAAGATCATATCTTTTTTTTAATTTCTTAAACTATGCGAGAAGTTTATATTTTTTACTAGTCATTTATTATAAAAAAAAAGCCAGCTCAAAGGAGGTCGAAATCGACTTTAGCACTATCTAGCCCCGATACTATACAACATCCTCTCCATCCAATTTTATTTACTTGTTCGTTTGATATCTTATTCATTTGATATGGAAAGATGTTTTATATATTTGAGTTCATAGAGTAATATTTCATCAGAGGGTGAAATAATATTAGGCAATAATATTTTTTGTAATATTTATGATAATTATTGTGTAAGTATTTTAGGAAGCAAGACTCTTTGCTCTTGTTGAAATTTAAGGCATTATCTCTTCAAAATTTATCAAGGTATCCGAGCCAAAACTCTACTTTATAAATACAGATCTCTTTTTTCATATATTTCATTGTCAGGATTTTTTCTCGTAATTTTTCTGCGGCAGTGTTTAGCTCAGACTTTATTGTACATAAAGACATTTGTCGCAAAGGAAGATAAAAAAAGGGGAAATTCAATTCGCCATTCATCGCAAAGCCCCATGCCAATTACTGCTTTACGTTAGCAATTATTGCTTTACGTTAGTAGGTAATTCAGTTTTGTCTTATCTATTATATCTAGTTGTGGTGGTATTGGTGCAGTAGTGCTTGCAGATATATAATTGCTACTGGATTCTATTGTTATTTGAATTTTGTTGCCTTTTTTTGTACAATGGGCAAGCGTAATGCAATTAGTAAAATAGATCCATCTACCTCATATGATATGAGCTCTTGTAATATTGGTCCAATTAGGATTCCTGGTCTCATTTATGATCAAATTCAATGCTTATTGTTGTTGGTTAAATCGTGTTCATCGAGTGGGAAAATGTCACATGGTAAATAACCTAGTAGTGAGATTTGGTTAATTGATAGTGGAGCTTCTTGGCATATGACTAGAAATTTGTCACTACTTATTAGTGTCCATGATATTGATTTGTCTCCTGTTGGATTGCCTGATGGAGTTCAAACCGCTACTGTCAAAGAAATTTGTGTACTCTTGAATGAACTTGTTCTTTGTCATGTCTTGTATGTTCCAAGTTTATCTTGCAATCTTATATCAATTGGTTGTCTGATTTCCAATGCAGATTACTTTGTGACTTTCGCCGATAAATTGTGTGTGTTACAAGATTGTACATCGAGAAGACCTATTGGAGTAGGTGAATTTCAAAATGGGCTCTACTACAATAAACTAGTGAAAATTGCTACAACTTGTGCTATAAGTGGGGCTAATTCTTGTGATATTTGGCATAAGCAACTTGGTCAACCATCGGATCATATATTATATCTCATTCTTAGAATTCCTAGTGGTACTAAGTCTGAGCATAAATTTGTGATATTTGTCTTCGGGCCAAACATACTCGTAGCCCTTTTCCAGTGAGTAATTCTTATGTTAATGACTATTTTGAGTTGATTCATTGTGACATTTGGAGCCCATATCGGACAACAACTTTAACTAGTGTGCATTATTTTTTGAGCATTGTTGATGATTGTAGTCGTGGTATGTGGGTTTATTTAATGTCTGATAAAATTATTATACTTCGTGATTTTTTTCTATGACCAAGACTTAGTTTGGTAAATTTGTCAAGATTATTCGCAACGATAACGGTGCTGAATTTTGTTTTAGACCAATGCTTCTTATGTTGACTATGGAATTTTACATTAGACAAGTTTAGTTGATACACCTCAACAAAATAGTCGTGTGGAATGTAAACATCGATTTATTTTAGATATTGCTAGAGCATTGAGGTTTCAAGCTAACTTGCCCATTGAATTTTGGGGTGAATGTGTACTTGTTGCTACTCACTTGATCAATCGTACCCCATCCTTGACGCTTGGTGGTAAGACTCCATACGAGAAATTATTTTCATCCCCCCCCCCCCCTCCTTATTCTCACCTTCGCGTGTTTGGATGTTTATGTTATGCACATCACCAACCTCAGACTAAAGACAAGTTTGGCCCGAGGAGTCATCAATGTCTTTTTCTTGGGGGTTATCCTCATGGAAAGAAAGGATAGAAAGTGTATGATTTGGAGACAAAACAATTGTTTGTGTCTCGTGATGTGGTATTTTTTAAATTAGAGTTTCCATTTCTAGTTCCTTCTGTACCTGTTTGTGACATTGTTGCATAAGATGTTGGTGGTGCTCACATTGATACTGATACTTGGTACATAAATGAATCTTCATCTTCAGGGGGAGATTCTACTTTGCCTTCATCCCCAATCGCTTTCGCAGGATACAACTAGCTCTCTACCACTAGTTGATTCTTCACACATGGTTGATGATAGTAGTCCTATAGGTTCTTCTCCTACACCACCTTCTCTTTTAGACAATAATGACTTTGTCATGTCTTCCACAAAACTAATAGCTGATGTTGAAATGCACCCACAACGTGACAGAAGGCCGCCATCATATCTCAAATATTATATTTTTCTCACTCATATTGTTCGTTGCCTTGGTCCCATTTCAGCACATCTGCCTCCGTCTGATACCATAGGTTCCTTGTATCCTTTGGTTAATTATGCCGATTATGATTGATTCTCTTCTGCACATGCTAGTTTTCTTGCATAAATTTCAACAAATAAGGAGCTTGCTTTCTTTTTTGAAGCTATGAAACATCTTGGATAGCGCAAGGCTATGCGTCAAGAAATTGAAGCTTTGGAACGTAATCTCCCACTTGACAAAGCCATTGGTAATAATTGGGTCTACAAGATCAAGTACAACTCAGATGGTATACTTAAATGCTTGAAAGCTCGCCTTGTAGTGTGTGGAAACAATTAGGTGGAAGGTTTGGATTATGATGAAACTTTTGCTTCTGTTGCTAAAATGGTCAATGTGCATATTTTTCTTGCAGTAGGTGCCATAAAAGGTTGGGAGTTGCATCAGTTTGATGTTAACAATGCATTTCTTTATGGTGATCTCGAAGAAGAAGTCTACATGAGCCTACCCTAAGGGTTTTTAGCAACCCATCCTAACAAAGTATGTCATCTTCAAAAGTCACTTTATAGCCTAAAGCAATCTCCTCATAATTGGTTCGCCAAGTTGTCATCAGCGTCTCAATATGGATTTATTCAGTCCCAAGCTGATCATACTCTTTTCACTTACAAGAAAGGTGGCATTTTTCTTTCTATCTTGGTTTACGTTGATGATCTCATTGTTGCTGGTAATAATTCAGCCGCCTTTATTGCCTTCAAGACTTATCTGAGTACTTGTTTCAAGATTAAAGATTTGAGTCCATTGAAATATTTTCTTGGTATTGAAGTTGCTTGCAACCAAGACGGTCTATTTTTATCTTAACGTAAGTATGCCTTGGATATTCTTAGTGAGGCTAGTTTAATAGGTGCTAAGCTTGCACCATTTCCTATAGAGCAACATCATAATCTTACTTCTTCCAATAGTCCTTTCATTATTGATCCTAGCCATTATTGACCATTGGTGGGTTGTCTAGTATATATTACTCTCACTTGGCCGAAAATTTGTTATTCTGTACCTACTCTATGTCAGTTTCTTTAGTCTCCTCACCAAGATCACATGGATGTTATCGTTCGACTTCTTCGATATATTAAGGGTTCCCCTGGTAAAGGTATCCTTCTTCGTGTTGATGGTGATTTGTAACTTTATAGTTATTGTGATGCAGATTGGGTTATTTGTCCTCTTATACGTCGATCTGTCACTAGTTATTTTGTCATGCTTGGGAGTTCCCCTATCTTGTGGAAGACCAAGAAGCAACTAGGGATGGA
>JANZLC010000201.1:33013810-33024928 GCA_026413385.1 Erythroxylum gracilipes | reverse complement strand
ATGATCAATTCGCAAAATTCCTTGAAGTCTTTAAGAAACTTGAGATCAACATTCCCTTGATTGAAGCTATTGAGCAAGTACCAAATTATGGAAAATTCATCAAGGAAATTGTTACCAAAAAGAGGAGATTTGGAGACTATGAGACAGTATTGATGATCGAGGAGTGTAGTGCAGTATTACGAAGAAAGTTACCGAAGAAATTGAAAGATCCGGGAAGCTTCATAATTTCGTGTGAGATCGGCAACACATATTTTGGTAAAGTGCTTTGCGATTTGGGGGCAAGCATAAATCTCATGCCTCTTTCCATCTTCCAAAAGATGGGATTAGGAGAAGTCAAGCCATCAACAATTTGCCTCCAACTAGCCCATTGTTCCCTCACTTATCCTCGAGGCATTGTAGAAGATGTTCTTGTTCGTATAGATAAATTCATTCTCCCTACAGATTTTGTGGTGCTCAACATGGAAGCAAATAAGGAGATATTGATCATACTTAGGTGACCATTCTTGGCTATCGGAGGTGCAGTGATTAATGTGTAATAAGGGGAATTAACCTTGTATGTGAATGGAGAGAAGGTGAGGTTCAACATATACAGATCACTCAAACATCCAAGTGATACACTGACTTGCAACCGAGTGGATTCATATCCTCTTGTGTGGTAACATCTTTTCCTTCCCTTATATATAAAGATCCATTATTGACGTGTTTGGAAGGTATGTGTAGAAAAGATGCTATGGATGATGATGATGCTTGCTTTATGACGGTATTGGATTCTTTTGTATGCTTGAAAATGTTTGATCAAATTGAGCCTTTGTTTTTTTGTGTCTAATGCTGATGTTGTTGGTGATGTGAAAGATGTGCACCCATCGATTAATTTGAAACCCTGGCTTGAAAATTTGAAATATGCATTTTTGGGTGCTAATCAAACTTTTCCTATCATTATTTCATCTTCATTACTCCTTTTAAAGAAGAAAAATTGCTTAGGGTGTTAAGGGAGTTAAAAAATGCATTAGGTTGGTCAATTTCAGACGTTAAGGGAATTAGTCCTTCTATTGTAATGCATAAAATTCTTATGGTGGAGTCATTCACCCTTAGCATTGAACCCCAAAGAAGATTGAACCTAGCAATGAAGGAAGTGGTTAGGAACGAGATTCAGAAGTGGCTTAAGGCTGTAATCATTTACCTAATTTATGATAGTTCATGGGTTAGTCCTACTCAGGTTGTTCCTAAAAGAGGTGGATTCACTGTAGTTAAAGATGATAACAATGAGACTATTTCCACTAGGGCAATCACTAGATGGAGGGTTTGCATGGATTATAGGAAGTTGAACAAAGCCACTAGCAAGGACCATTTTCCTTTGCCATTCATAGATCAGATGTTAGATAGACTTGCTAGACATGCATTTTACTATTTTCTAGATGGGTACTCGGGATATAACCAAATTGCCATAGTACCTGAAGATCAAGAAAAGACCACATTCACTTGCCCTTTTGGCACTTTTGCATTTAGGTGTATGCCTTTTGGTCTTTGCAATGCTCCTGCTACATTTCATCGTTGCATGATGGCTATCTTTTCTGACATGGTTGAGAATTTCATGGAGATCTTTATGGATGATTTTTTGTTTTGTTTTTGGTGATTCTTTTGATAAGTGCTTACATAATCTATCTCTAGTGTTGAAAAGGTGTCAGGATACCAACTTGGTGCTCAATTGGGAGAAATGTCATTTTATGGTGACGGAAGGAATTGTGTTGAGTCATAAAGTATCTGCCCATAGCATTGAAGTTGACCGAGCCAAAACAGCAACTATTAAAAAGCTTCCTCCACTGATAAATGTAAAAGGTATCCGTAGTTTCCTTGGACATGCGGGTTTTACCGGAGATTCATCAAAGACTTCTCCAAGATTGCTAAACCCCTGTGCAATCTCTTGGAGAAGGATGTGAAATTTAAATTCAAGGAAAAATGCTTGAAGGCTTTTGAGATGATCATCAAAAGTTGATTTTAGCTCCTATGATGATCATACCTGATTGGCATCAACCGTTTGAAATTATGTGTGATGCGAGTGACCTCGTAGTGGGAGCAGCTTTAGGCCAAAGGCGAGAGAAAGTGTTTAGGGTTATCTACTACTCTAACTAGACTTTGGATGATGCCCATCAAAATTACACTACTACAGAGAACAAAATATTAGCGGTTGTGTTTGCTTTGGACAAGTTTCGGTCATGTATCATTGGGTTTATGGTTGTGGTTTTCACAGATCACGTGGCAATCTGAAATTTGTTTGCAAAGAAAGATGCCAAGCGGCGACTCATTCGATGGGTGTTACTTTTGCAAGAGTTTGCTGTGGAGATCAAAGACAAAAAAGGGACAGAAAATGTAGTTGCCGACCATCTATCTCGATTAGAGATTGAGGAATCAACACCACCAATACCTATCCAAGAAACTTTGGCAGATGAGCAGTTATTTAGAATCAATGAAAAGCTTCCATGGTTTGCCGATGTGGTGAATTATTTAGCTGCATGTTTGATTCCAGTGGATTTAAATCCATCCAAAAAAAAAGTTCCTATTTGATGCGAAAAGTTATTTATGGGATGAGCCTTTACTATTCAAGAGAGGCCCCGATCAAGTGATTCGAAGATGTATCCTGGAAGATAAAGTCCTAGAAATTTTGAAGCATTGTCATTCATCACCATATGGAGGTCACTTTGGCCCAACAAGAACAACAACAAAAGTTCTCCAATCTGGTTTCTATTGGCCTACGCTTCATAGGGATAGATATACTTTCACTAAGACATGTGACCGATGTCAACAAATGGCCAATATCTCATGACATCATGAGCTTTCCTTGACCAACATTTTTGAGGTAGAACTCTTTAATTTGTGAGGTATCGACTTCATGGGACCATTCCCCAAATCTTGTGGACATTCCTATATCCTTTTGGCAGTGGACTACGTATCGAAATCGGTTGAATCCATAGCTTCACCAACAAATGATGCCAAGGTTGTTCTTAGATTTCTAAAGAAAAACATTTTCACAAGATTCGACACTCCAAGGGCTATTATTAGTGATGAAGGTACACACTTTTGCAACAAGCTTCTGGTTAATCTTTTAACTAAATATGGAGTTTGTCATAAGGTTGCTTTACCTTACCATCCATAATCAAATGGCTAAGCTGAAATATCAAATCGAGAGATCAAAGGCATTCTTGAGAAGATGGTGAACCCTAACTGGAAAGACCAGGCTCTCAAGCTTGATGATGCCCTTTGGGCATATAGGACAGCCTTCAAGACTCCAATTAGCATATCTCCATACAGTTTGGTTTTTAGAAAAGCTTGTCATCTTCCGGTGGAGTTAGAATGTAATACCCCCTTACCGCAAAGTACACACCGGGATTCCTGGAGGTCATTCTGATACATATCCTATGATAAAGGCGTGCTACGATCGATCACTACATTCACTTCGTATGGCATGGTATCATAATTCACTTGTAAAGCATCATAAAAAATTCACAACAATTAAAAACCAACTTTTCCTAATTTCATTTCTCAAAAGCGAAAGTCTACATTGTGCCTTCCAACCTTTACTACATGTACACCATCAGAACCTAGTACCAAAGTACTACATGAAAGAGGAAAATATATCAAATCTATCTCAGCCATCCAAAATCCCAACTAACCAACCTTTGAGCCATGACTTCTCTGGCCAAATCACAATCTATATAGCAGTAGTGCCTCTCAGTAGCTAGAGTCATCTCTCGGTCCTAAAAAGTCAACATGCAATTTTGGATGAGTTTTGCAAACTCAATGAGGTAACCATCATTGATGGTCCACTCAATTCATGCATCACATCAATATATGTAACAACTTATTCACATCTTTGCATAATCATGAAATATCACATTTCACTTTTAGAATAATCATTATAATCATTTCAATCATATAAAGTACACATATCAAGTATAAATGCAATGCACGTGAGACTCCTTTTTTTATTATTATTATGACCGAGCGCCTTTTTACTAGCTCGTATCCCTTAGTGGATACCGAGCTATATCAAATTATGTCCCATATCCCTTAGTGGATATCGGGTACATTCACAATCGAGCATAAGGCTCTAATCACAATATGAGCTTTAAGCTCGTTTTCACTAGTGACTCCGATCATAACTTCCTTTATCTTTCATGCGTTGATGTATTGAAATGCTGCACATATCATTGTCTCAATCATTCAAACGCTTGCACATTCACATTCAGATCACAATTTTCATCAAACCTAAGGTCTGGCATTCATCGTCAATGATGAGTAACATTTATTCCATCACATTCATTCAATAACTCAAAACAGAATTTAAGCAAACAAGTAATTAAATGAGACCATCTAGCTTACTCACAAGTTGCTCCCGAAGCTAATTCTTGGAAGTTCCGACAACATACACATGTATTACATTTAGGTTCCAGTTGATCCTCTATAATAAATAACATACACATGTATTACACTTTGTACAATCATAAGTATGTAATAATGCTCATAAATGAAATGAATTGTGTACAATGCATATTCATGATAATCAGGATATTTTCGATCAATTTCATCACAAAAACATTCCCATATCTAACTCATCTAGTATAATTTATACTTAGATTTATGCCTTACTAAAACTATTAAAATCTCTAAGCAAAGAGTAGACAAATGCAAGAAGTAGATGAATGTAAGAAGTAGAAGAATTAAGAAGCAGACGAATGTAAAAAGCAGATGAATGCAAGAAGCAGACAAATCATGAAGCAGACGTATGCAAGAAGCAGACGTATGCAAAGTCAACTTAAGACGAAGCAAACTCAACTTAAGACGATGCAACTATTAAGATGATATGACGTCATCACAGACGATACGTCTCTACAGACAATATAGATGGTCAACTTAAGATGAAGCAGAAGTCAACCTAAGACGATACAGATGGTCAACTTAAGATGATATTATCTATACTCCTCAACTCAAAAACCTTTTTCTTGAACATCTCTGAGTTTTCATCAACTCACGTATAAACACCTATATACTCATACGTGTACAGTGAAGAAACAGAGCATATCACCTTTCCATGACTAACTCTCTACACTAATCCTTTACATCATTTCATTGCTACTTCAACTCTAAGAACCATTTCCATAACGACTGATCACTAACAATTCATCAAAAACCAAATAACACCATATCCACAATTTTCATCCCCTTAACACACTGTTCAAGAATATAAATATACGTAAATTTCATGATCATGCACTAACAATAAATTCATCAACTTTCATTCAATAAACCACAACTCTAACAATTTTATTCACTACTTACTTGTTGAAAACTCCAAAAGCTTCAACTATCTTCAAGCCCTAACTCCATGCAGAAATCACATATTTACTGTGAACAATAACTATCTTCTAATTTTTTTCTTAAGGCATAAGAAACACTTAGTAGTGGAGAAAGTGATGTGGGATCTGGAAAACGCAAAGTTAACTCTTAGAAGGAGTTTGATGGAAAACTCTGTGTATGTAAAGAAATTCAGAGAAGATGATAACAAGAAAAGAACTTAGGATAACTCAATAAAGGCAACTTTACACTTGTCACTTTTCCTAAGGTCCAACTCTAACTAAGTCTCTTTTGAACTAACCCCATTAATTCTATCTTTACAATCCAACTATCTCCAAATATCAATAATTCCTATTCCTATTTTCCACAATACTCTATAAATTCTGAAAATAAATCCTAAATTCACCAAAATTCACAATTCTCACAATCCTACTAACCAATAATATTTTCAATATAGATAAATTCAAAATTCACTAAATTTCTAAAAATTCCAATTCAATTCAATTATGCCCGGAATCATTCATGAATGCATGTACAATTAGTTTCATGTGCAAAACTTTCACTATTCACGTGTATATGTATGACATATTATGCATGAACATGGAAATGCATTTCTAACTCTCATTAATCACTCATATTTACTATTTTAGCCTCCTACAAGTGATACGATGTTACAAGTAGGGATTGAAGGAATCATTTTTTAGGTCTTCAATTAATAATAATTCTTCAGCTACTGTTTAGTGCTTACGTGGATTCAACATTTATTTAAGAACTTCATAGAGCGAAAAAAATCCTAGTCGTAAGTTTTATGGGTGCCCAAAAAATCAGGTTAGTAAAAATATTTTGTTATAATATTCAATATAGGAACATAAATAAAATAAATATGTTAATGAATGTTTACTTAGTGATGTTTACAAGGTCTGGAGTTGTAAGCTCTTTCGTTTGACATGCGACCCCTTCCCAGATAGGGTTGTTTATGTTATTCATAGATTGATGAATAATATTGCTAAGCTAAATTAACAATTAGCATTGATTTACAAAGGGATAATTATAGACAGGGTGTGAGAGGTAGTTATTAAAAGACTAAATAAAGAGGAACAAAAGGAACAAATTAAGTTAGGAGAAAAGTTAAAGCAAATGAAAGTATTAACTGAAGCTTAGTATGAAGATAATAAGGAGCTAAAGAAGATATTCATGACATATATTATTGTTTTCCTGATGTTGATATGTATTGTTGTTATTTTTTTTACTATTGAAATCATCGGGCTAATGTGATATAATTTCTAAGGATTTATATATTAATCATGTTGTATATGAATGTGGCTACTGTGAGAAGTACTTGTATTATGCATGAAACTTTAATTAATATATTAAGAATATTAGATATCATTACTGAACTATTGTAGTTATTCCATTCATATATGAGTACATACATGATTACGTTTAAATTCTAATTCAACTTGTGACAATATATTTAAGAAAGCAATCATAAAAAGACAACACACACAATTCCATTGGACTCATGTGTACGAACAATATGAGAATCATAAACCTGTAAAGTTGAGATTCATATAATATAGGCCATTAACTTTGATAGTCATATAATGTAAGCCACTAAAAAGTAATATATTCATTTAATAAAAGTAATAATGCAAAAGGGAAATAATGTAATTCATTTGACTCTTATATAGAATGGCTACAAAGCTATATCATATGTATTCTACTATAAAGTTGTCATTCTACTTCATAATGGATCCAACCAAAATGTTGCCAAGACACTTCACAATGGATTAAGCCAAAATGTATACAAAATAAACAAAATGGATTTAACTAAATTCTAACAAAATATACAAAATGGATCTAACCAAGTACATTCTCCTACATCAATTAGTATCATATTTGACAATTATCCACCCAAAAGGTTTTGGATCCAACTAAAATTCTTTATAAACCATGAATGCACAACTAATTGTCATTCATACTTTGTTGACTTCCAGTTTGAATAGTAGTTAATTATTGGTTTGAAGTTTTAATAGCTTTTCATTTAAAAGCCTGTTCTTACACGTCATGATGTGATACTTGGGATACCCTTCCACCTCAACCCATTTGGTTGAAACAATAGTTGAAAAGTGTTTGGATTAACTGATCCAAATGTTCCCTTTTTCCTCAATGGTGGAGCTACTGCAAATGATTATTACAAACATGATTAAAACAATAAACTATTCATGTAAGTAATACATAGAAGAAGAATATACATGAAGAGAAAAATGCATAAATAACAATATATGGTAATTGAAAATTATGTCAAACTAACCTCATCTCAACTTACTTGAGAAGGTTGTCTACTAAAACTTGAAGAAGGAGGTTGAGACAAAATTTTTGTTTTTGTTATATCTTTATTAGGCATAGTCAACTATCCAATAGTATCATATCATCAATTAGTAGTTACTAAAAAACACATAAATTGCAAACCTTAAATCTATCTTGACTAGAAAGAAGTTGATATATTTACAACTGCTCTTATTATGACCACTTTTGCCACATTTATATCTCTAATAAATTATTTAGAACTTAAGTACAAATTTATAAGTCTAGTTGGTTTTTAAGCTCTTCAGAGTTAACTTTTGTGAAAATTCAATGTGAGTTACAGGTATTTAATATATGAATGCATTGCTTCCTTTATCTTTAATAAACCTTTAAGTTGAAGAGAGAAAAGACTTTTATATTACATCTATTTCATTCAATTTGTGTTTTTGTTTATAATTTCTAATGAAAGCTGCATTTCCTTTTAGACTTAGTTATTTCATATTGTTAATAATCCTCAAAAGTACAGTATATATTATGAACAGATCTAATTGGTTTTAAAACATTTTTTTAGTTTCCTTTTAGCTTAAAAGACTAAATAATATGAAGTTTGCTTAGTTAATACTTATTAAGCTAATATAGTTAGTTTGTGGGTCTGCTTAATTCAACTAGAACTTAGACTTCTAATGAATCTAAAAACCAACTTTCAAACTATTCTACACTCTGTATGGTGATCTAGGAAAATATCTAAGCTCCATCATGCCCTAAAGAATAAAATTTAACCCAAAATTAAAGAATGAGAAATTACTGTTTAAATGAAAAATAAATCCAAATGAAGGAAAATCAAGATTTCTATGGTTTAACTAGACATCAAAATGGAAATACTATATAATTCATACAAAGTTTGAAGTGTTTAATGTGATCTCAATATTATTATGGATACTGATCTCTTTGTGCAATTTGTTTTTGAAATTCCTATTGAAATCTTCATACATGCTACATTAACAATATGAATCAACAATAGTAACTAGCAATGGAGGATATCTAGGCATAATATTAATATTATGAGCCATGAAATGTGAATGCAAATCTTAAGAGTGAAAAATTCCAAATAGTGTAAATAGTGAGTGGATATCTAGCCTATACCTAAGGATACAAAACCCAATAGTAGTTAAGTAAAGTAGACAAAAAATAAAAAAGTTGTTAGATGAGAATTAAGTATGACAAATGGTGTCATGACAACACTCACTAGTCAATACTAATTAATAGCTATAATACTTAAGTACATGTTATATTGGTCCATGTACATTGTTACCTGTGACACTGCTCAAAGTTTAATTTGGCACTACCAAAAGAACTTTAATTTACATAAATAATAATGAAATAGAAATATCATCCTCCCAAATTTAAATAAGCATTCTTCCTGAAAAATTATATGTATACCCAAACAAAAGTAATCTAAAACATGGTGAGAATACATATACATATGTTAGACCACTAACCTTTAATTTTGTATTATGAAACATAAGGGACCACAAGGGCACCACCTTCCTTCACTTTCTCCACATCTGTAGATAAGAGTTTAAGCTTTATAAACATAAATTATTCTTTATTCATGGGCAAGAACAACAAACACTAAATAAATATAAATAAGTAAGATTATTTAACTTATTGAAACCTTAAAAATCCAAATCCTTTGAACAAGTCACAAATGGAGTAGAGAACAAAGATGCCAAAAAATTACTAGAAACTAACAAAGATAGAAGAAGAAGAAGAAGATGATGATGATGATGAAGCAAGAACAATAAACGAATTTTGCAAAATACAGGAAGAGGAAGCATGAAGAAACAATCAAAGAACATATAGGAAGCACAAAGAAATAATCATCCTTGGGTATTAGGGATTTATTAAAAATTAAGGATTTTATGACTTTTAAGGTTAGTTAGGGAGAAAATTGAAGGAAAATAGGTTTTAAAGGAAAACATGTTTTTTGGGTTTTTTTTTTTAATTTTTAAATTAATTAAAATGTTAAATCATTTATAAAATTGAAGTTAATGTTTTTATTACACGTCAGCTGCTATGTTGGCAGCTGACTTTATCTAGCATGCCCAGGTGGACCAACTTAATAATGAAGTAACGTGTATTTGACGGAGGAGTGATAGAGTGTGCCTTTGTAGAGCAACTTGTTTCATTTTGGAAATGTTAGTGGTCTAGTTGATACCCAAGATAACGACAGAGGGCATTTTAGAATTTTGCTAAACATTAGGAAGAAAATTAGACCTTTCAGCATTATTTGATATATACGTATATATGACACCCTAATACCCCCTAGGAGGATATACGGATGTACACAAAATAGACCTAAACAATCCAACAATTCCCAGATATAGGACAAACATACATCACAATTCATATAGTTACCTGTGTTAATAGACTTACTCACATAATTCAAAGTGGTTTAAACAAGTTACAAATTACACATATCGTAACCATAAATTGAAAATCTCATCATAAGTTATGGTTATTACATGCTATTTACATATTGAAATCTTCATAAGTCTTATAAGCATTTACTACAAAATGCCTTCTTAATGTTATGATTACAATACAATGTTTAGATACAAAATCTTCCTAAATGTGACACGTCCTTCTTTGACCATTACAGTTGTCCCAAACTTAACCATGTTTATCATGAACTACAAGGAGGAAAAACTCATAGCAGTTGCCTAACATTCACATGCAAATGATTCATGACATTTAAGTGATGGGAAATACATTATAAAATAAAAGTCATGAAATATCTTAATACACATAAATATTTGAATATAAAATTAAGAGATTATTCATAATACAAGTTTGTATTCGAACAGAAAAATTTCAGAACATATATAGAATTGCCTGCTAATTTCTTCAGATGTGGGTAAGGGAAATAGAATAGAAGATACATATGATTGGTATCTATAGAAGAGGCAATAACCTCTTAAACAGAAGAGACATAAGTCTCTAAAACAGAAGACATCATAGTGTCTCATAACAGAAGTAGCTGTAAACCCTTCTAGGCATGCCTATTTTCCTATAACTAAGACTTGGCATGTTAAAACTAATCATTAAAGTATGATAATTACATTTCATAATCACTTTATAGATTAACAAATTCATAACATACAAACTCATTCCCTTTTTGCTTGCATTATAATTTGAAAACATTTATCATGGCTAATTGATTGAGCCCAAGTTTATCATATAAATTGGCCACATTTTCATGATTTTTAATATACTCTTTGACTATTAATTCATGATTTTGTGTTTAAATTAGTCTCTTGCGGTGAGCTTATGTTTTATGCAATTTATTAGTAAAATTGTGCAAATTGACATTAATTGCATTATGATTTTCTAAGGACAATTGATACTGCAAATTGTTATTTTATATTGCAGGAGAAAAAGGAGTCAAAAGGATTAGAAAGT
>JANZLC010000201.1:32999178-33013710 GCA_026413385.1 Erythroxylum gracilipes | reverse complement strand
GAACTTTGGCCCAAGCGATCCGGCTACAGTACCCACTGCCAGTACAGTACAGTACAGTATCAGGTATTGTCCCCTTTAGTACTTGGGTGAGTTCACGACTCGAACTCAAGTACTAGATTTTCCAAACATATAAAGGTCATGCATCAAACGTGGGTTTATACATGCCATTACTTGTACCTGACAATATTTAGGAAGACCTTTCCATAGACTTTGTAATGAGTTTACCAAGAAGGCAAAAGGGCATGAATTCAGTTTTCGTGGTGGTAGACAGATTCTCTAAGATGGTGCACTTTTTACCATGTAAGAAGACAATAGATGCGATAGCCATTACTAAACTGTTCTTCTGAGAGGTGGTGAGGCTCCATGGGGTTTCAAAATCAATTACATCTGATAGAGACACTAAGTTTCCTAGTCATTTCTGGAGAACTTTATGGGCTATGTTTGATTCATCCTTAAAGTATAGTAGCATAGCTCACCTACAGACCGATGGACAAACTGAAGTGGTGAATAGGACTCTAAGTAATTTAGTGCCATGTATTTGTCGTGACAAGTCAAAGAATTGGGATTTTCATTCTCCGTGGTTTCATTGTCCGTGGTTTACACTAACGTACCGAATCATGCACTAGACCTTATTCAGTTACCTAAAAATGTTAACATCCATGCGAGTGCAATCAAGTTTGCTAAAGAAACCCAAGAAATACAAGTCGAAGTGAAGGAACGACTAACGTGGACCCATATAGGAAGAATCAAGTGTTTGAGGTGGGAGATGAAATAATAGTGTTTATGAACAAGAAGCGGATTACTGAACATCACCACAAGTTGAAGGCTAAGAAGTATGGTTTATTTAAGATCATGAAGAAAATTAATGACAATGCATATGTCATTCAGTTACCTTTGTGAATGGGTAATATCAACCCAACCTTTAATGTTGCGGATATTTACCCTTACTTACCGGAGTGCAAGTTAAGTTATCCAAAGCATAACTCGAGGTCGAGTTCTTTACAAGTGGAGGGGACTAACGTGAAGCTTTAGATTATGAAATCTATTTATTTATTTATTGTGTTTCACTTTTATTAGGACTACAAGGATGTTTTTATTCTTGTCATTAGGTTCTAGGTCATTATAACTCATATAAATACTTCTTTATTGTATTGCAGAAGAATCTTTTTGCCTATTTTCAATCAAAATATTTTATTTCTCTTAAAGTTTTTGTCTACCTTTTGAGTTCTTTGTAGATATTGGATTAGATCTGCGTTTTCTATACTCTTGGATTAGAGTATTGCGTTTTCTCGCTGCATTAGGTCTCGTCCAGTCCTTTTGTTTTTGTTTTTGTTACTAATTTGCCTTGGAACTATTCTTAATCCTCTCAATTATTTTTGCAAGTATGAAAATAATTTTTTCAAGCGAGCTTGATAATCATAGCTTGACACTATGTTGTTAAATGATATTACAAGATACAGTAGTGGAAATTGATAAATAAAGTAAAATTTTCAATTCGAAAACTGATGCGTATACAATTAATTTGGAAAACGGTTGAGTATACCACGATTAGCACTGAGTATACCACGATTAGCATATCCAAATTCATACCATTTAAAGTGGCTATCCGTTAGATATCGTGCCACTAATGACCAGATATTATGTAACATAAATACTGACAATTAACAAATAAAGTAAATTGTCATTTGTGCTGGAATAAAAGGAGGATGGTACTTCGAAGCCCTAGTATTTTTTAACATCTTTTAATTAAGTACTCAAGTTTCTTATAATTAAATTCCGAAATTTGTGAACTAGATGAAGAAAAAAAAACATATTTTAGATTTTGTATTATAACTAATTATTGTAGACCTAAATATCTCTATTTTAATCAATTTTTAAATAAAATTAGTTTTTCTTCTAAGTATGAAAGAAAAAGCTATTCTCAATTAATATGATTAAAAGATTGAGTTCAAAATTTTAAAAATTCATAAAATTTTAAATAACTGTTTTCATAAAAATTTTGTGAATGAAAGCGTAATTGAATTATTTCATAATCATATTAAAATTTGTAAATTGAGTTATAAACTTACAATGATGAAATTGTAATAAAAATGGTTAGTACAAATATGTTACAAAGAAGAAAATGTATTCTTAATATATGATAAAGAGTAAACAACCATGTAAAGAACAAAATAATACGAATGTTTATAATAAAAATTTTCATATCTTGATTTTTTTTTAAAAAAAGTGAAAACGCAATTTTCTTGTAAACCTATCTTCAACCCTAAAAAGAGTTTCTAATTTCAATATTGATACGAATAAACTTTCATAATTTTCTTCTTATAAGCCGATTTCAAACCCTAAAAAATGTTTCCAAGTTTAATTTTAATATGAATAAACCCCTTAATTTTTATGAGCATACGAGTATCTTCGGGGTCGTTCTTAATATCTTATAGCCCCGGGTAAAGTAAGAAAATGACTCTTATTTTGCCTCTTTTTTTTTCTCTATAAATATTAAGTTTAGGCCTTAATAAAAAACAAAATAAAGACTAGTCAAAAGTAGGCTCTGAGCGGGTACCCTTTATGGCCTTGTTTAGGTCGGGCTTGAGTATATTTAATTTGGTATATTGAAATTTATAGACACTTACAAGTACTTGGTAAAGTAAGAATAGATGAGACATATTCCTATCTTCTTACCACCACCGTAAATCTCAAAAAGCGGATCTATAATAATCTTGATGAAGATGAATGGATAAATTTAAAAAAAAAACATAAAAGTTGAAGGGTGTTTAAACAAAATTTAAGAATTCAGTTTCATAGATCATTTAAATCTGGTAACTAAGACTTGCTGCCTCTTTTTTATAGAAACTGAATACGTAGTAATATATAATAGTTAAGTTAACAAGTACGCAATACCATTAAAATTTTGGATTAATAAATTTTCCATAATAGCCTATAGAAATATATCTATAAAGACCCATATGTGCTACATTCGTTGTTCAATACATACTTACAATGGCAACTACAGTTGTTTACAGTCTTTGCCTGCTCTTCTTGTTTTGTCTTATTGTCCAAGGTAATCTTCTTTTTCTCTTTCTCTTATATGAATGAATGTTTAACAACCATTTATATACCGAAGAAGGTGATCTATTATGGCTTGAATTACTATCCTACAGGAAGTTGCTGCACTGGAAAGGATGACCTCAAAGTATCTCAGGCTAAAACAGGAAAACTTATTAAGAACAAGCCAGAATTTAACGTGACAATCTATAACGATTGCACTTGCAGTGAAGTCAATGTGTATTTGGGACCAGTTGAAGGTTTTAACACTGTGGAACCGATTGATCCTAAAATATTGGCTAAAACCCCTCAAGGGTGGCTGGTTAGTGATGGACAACCAATTTATGCACATAAAAGCTTCAGTTTCACTTACGCTTGGGACTCTCAATTCAATTTTGTACCTGTAGGTGCTACCAAAGCATGTAGTTAAGGTTAATCATGAATTCATGATAAGCCATATGTTGGAATGGTTACTAAAATTTTTACAATAAAATGAGTAATGTCTTCTTCTTTTTGGTTCTTTTAGTCGCTCTTATTTGGTTTACGTTTATTGCAAAAGCCATTTAGTCGGTTTAGTTCGATTTGTTTAAAATTCACTTAAACCTACCTCATTTATATTTAAATACAAATATAAATAAGGGAAGTTATTTTGTAAAATCCTTGTATATATGACTTGTTATTTCCCCAAAATTAAAAAAAGAGAGGAAATTTCCCCTTATGATTCTGCCTATTTAATTTACCTCTTATATTGAGCATTTTATATTGATAAGGGAAGTTTTAGATACTGGTCTTAACTCGGCCCGAATTACTTTTATGCAATGATTAAAAAACTCAAGCAATTTGGTCAGTTCAATTGTAAAAATTTTGAACTATTTTTAATTCAGTTTTTAACTTTTTGTTTCAATTTATTTTAACAGCTTTTGTTGTTAAAAATTGATTGATTGATTTATTTATTAGTTAATTTTAGTAAAATATTAAGTTCTTATAATATAAAATAAATCAATTAATTTTCATTTAATAATCTTTTTAACTAAACTTTAAATTCGGTAAGGATAATCTCTTTCGTTCATATTTCAAATTTTTTTAATTTTATGTAATCTTTAGCTAGTTTAATAACAGTCTAATACCGATTGAACCTTTTCAACCTTAAATCTTTTTTTTATAAGTTTAACTTCCGGTCCAGTCTTCGGTCATGGTCCATAATTAACATTCTATTTAAGATCCTAGACTAATGACGTGATAATGTATGGCATAAATATTGACAATTGACAAATAAAGCAAACTACTAGGACTGTTTGAAATTACATTTGTAGAACTATTATTGATGCAATTTATTTGGAGAAACTATAGCAAATAAGGGTGCTATAAATATATTAAGCGTTTAGTCAACACTTGTATGGAAATTCTTTTATATACAAAATTCATAGAAAGATATGGTTAATTTAAATAAAAGAATGTAAACTAAACAAAAAGAAGTATAAATACTTATTTTAAAAAATTATTGTAACAAGGCAATAGGTAAAGGAATTACTGAATAATTAGATAGAATTGATATGAATTAATGCAGAAAAGAATTGATTATTCCTTAGATAATAGAGAAGGAACTTTATTCAATTTGTGATTGAAGGGAGTGGTTTTAATTGTTTGATTAGTTATGCTTAAGGGTTATCATTACTTAGAATCAAATTAAGTCTTTGGTGAAAATAAAATTGAAATGTACAGAGGGATTTAGTTTGACACTAACAAGTTAAATTAAGGTTAATCGGCTTCGAATTTAAAAGACTAGTCCAAACGAACTAAGCTATACAATTTTTTTACTATAAAACAATATTATTTAAACCTCAAATTTAAGAAATTTAATTTTAAAATAAGGTCATTTTAAATTTAAATTTAACTTTAAATTTCAAAAACTTAAGTTGCTTTGTACGACTCATCTATTGCGATCTCTACAAAATATGATTCAAAAGTATATAAAACTATGTTTCGAAAATGTTGCCAAACAATTAATTTATTTGCAATTTTTCAACCCTAAAATTAGTTTCCAAAATGATTTTACACTTTAGTTTTATAAAAACAACATGAAATGTTTTCTTCATTTTGTAATTATATATCACGGATTAAAAAGCATTTCAAATTTACTTACTTTAATTGTACACCTACAAAATTTTTAGAAATTAATTTCTTGTATTGAATAACTTAAGTATGAATATTAAATTTTAACAATAAAAATATACTTTAAAGTTTACTTATTTGTATGTTGCCGATTTATCAAAATCCTTTTTATTTCTTCACCCAAAGTCTATAAAACGTTAGGAACAATATGCCACTAAAAATAAATGTTTATGACTTTTCTTAAAAAGAAGACAAGATATTTCGATATCTTACCAAAATTTGAAGAATATATTAATCTCTGTTTAATGTCATAGAAAGTCAAACCATTAACCCCTATAATATATAACGATTACGTTTTCTTTTAGTAGCAATGAATACCTAATATAAATTAGTCAAGGTTACAAGTATATAGTAATTAGTAAACTTATGTCAATATATTTATTCGCATTAATAAGACATTCTATAATAGGTTATACAAAGATATTTATAAATTCCATGTGTGCTGCAACTGCTATTCAATACAGAGGTAAAGGAGATCCAGAGAAGAAGAAGAAGAAGAGGCGTCCACTTAAAGTGGAACAAAACCTTGAGGTCTTGGGTTCGAGTCGTGGACTCACCCAAGAACCAAAGAGGACAATACCTGTGGAGTGATGGTGGTAGAGGTCGGGGCTCTACACCTCAAGTGTCTTGTCTCTGCTCAAGTGTCCAACTAACCCTCCTCCGTTTAAGTCTCTAATCACCTTCTCCCTCATTAATGCCCACTGGAGGCATAGTTGGTTAGTTCTCATAAGGAACCCATCATGAACGTAGTTGTCTTTATACGACTTCCCTCTTTGACAAGTTTGCCATATTCCTTTGAAGTCTTCATCGTCAACATATAAGTCTTTCAAGTATTCGAAACCTTCAATCTCAATTGTTAGTGTTTTGATCATGGCTACTCATCAACTCAACGCATTTGCCACTACATTGTTTCTCCCAGCTTTATGAACAAGTTTATAAGGGAACTTGTCAATATAAGCTGACCATTTAGCATGCATCTTGGTCCTTAACTGCTTTAGACTTCCCAAATACTCCAATACTTGGTGATCGATATAAAGAATAAACTCCTTTCCAATGCTTGGTGATCGGTATAAAGAATAAACTCCTTTCTAATTAAGTATTGCTTCAATGTCTTCAAAGCCCTCATAATGGCATAGAACTCTTTATCATAAGTAGCTTATTTTTGCCTTGCCTCACTTATTTTCTCACTGAAGTATGCCTCAAGCCTTTTCTCTTAGGATAATACTGCCCCGATACCTATCCTACTTGCATCACACTCCACTTCAAATAAATTTTCAATGTTTGGTAGGGCTAAGACCGGTGTTGTACATAATTTCTCCTTGATAAGGGCGAATCTTTGTTTTTTCTCTTCTTCTCATCTAAACTTCCCTTTCTTTAAAGAGTCTGTAATAGGAGCTACAATGTTGCTAAAATTCTTAATAAACCTCTTATAGAACGTCGTCAAACCATAAAAACTCCTCACATCTCTAACGGTTCTAGGTGTAGGTTGATTTCTAATGGCCTTTACCTTATCTTCATCCACTCAGATGCTATCTTTTCCCACAACATATCCAAGGAATAGCAAATTCTCTAACATAAATAGGCATTTCTTCAAGTTGGCATATAATTGATTTCTCTTAAGGCCACGAATACATGCCTTAAATATCCCACATGCTTTTCAATAGATCTACTATAGATAAGAATATCATCAAAATAAACAACCACAAACTTACCGATGAAAGGTCGCAACACCTAGTTCATAAGACACATAATAGTGCTAGGTGCGTTGGATAATCTGAAAGGCATGACTAACCACTCATATAAGTCATACCTTGTCTTGAAGGTTGTCTTCCACTCATCTCCAACCTTATTCTTATTTGATGTTATCCACTTCGAAGATCAATTTTAGAGAAAATAATGGCTCCACTCAGCTATTCCAACATATCATCAAGTCTCGAAATGGAAAAGTTATAGCAAATAGTGATTTTGTTTATCGCTCTATTGTTAACGCACATCCTCCAACTCCCATCCTTCTTCGGCGTAATGCATTACACATAGACTCATACTCTCCCAAATATGGCCTTTACTTATCAACTCCCCTACTTTCTCCCGTAGAATCTCATTCTCTTTTGGAATCAGCCTATAATGAGGCAAATCAGGCAAGCTGGCTCTTGGAACCAAGTCAATATGGCACTAGATATCACGCATAGGCGGTAATCCCTCTGGTAAGTCCTCTAGAGTCACATCTGCAAACTCCTTCAATATAGATTGCACTTCTTATGGTACCACAAGCTTGGGTTTGCTTTTTACTAGCTCTTCCCTTTTAACTATTAATAGATGCACCTCTTTTGTTTCCTTCATCTCACCAATAAATTTGCCTCGATTATTTGCTACCTGTAACAAAGGGATCTTTCCTTGAGACTTCACCCCACTAATAGATACTAAAGTATACTTTACGCCATCTTTTACAAAATGATATGTATTTTTCCTTCCCGAATGCATCATATCTACATCAAACTGCCATGGTCTTCCTAACAGGATCTTACATGCATCCATCTCTACTATGTCATAGTAATGCTCATCCTGATACTTTCCAATAGAGAAAGCCACTTTACACCGTTCTTTAACTAAAATCTATCCAACCTCCTTGATCCACCTAATACTATAAGGATCTGGATGTGGCTCGGTAGTCAACTTTAACTTCTTCACAGTAATTGCACTTATAATATTTTCCTGACTCCCTCAATCAATGATCAACTTACACAAATTCTCTAGCACCAAACACCTCGTACGAAAGAGCTTATATCTTTGCAAATCACTATGCTTTTTGTGGGATATCATCAGTCTTTTGACGACACACACATACGTCTCCTCATCCTCTTCTCCCTGCTGTTCCCAACTATCACCTTCTGGCCCACACACTTCCTCTTCATCATCTTCTTCTTGTTCCACTATATTTACTGCTCTCCTTATTGGACACTCATTAGTTTTATGTCCTGGCTTGCCGCACCAATAACACTTTGATGGAGTTAGTTTGGTATACAAATTAGTGGGTTTGGAAGTTGTTGGAGCTATTTTGTTTGAGCTTCCGCCATTAGTGCTTTCTTGCTAACATTATTCCTCGTAAGGGTTGCAGTAACCACCTCCTATCCTTTATTGCCTAGACTCTTCTCACCTATATAACACTTAAACTCCTATTGCTTCTCATTCAGTATACATTTAGCTTTCATAGCTAAATTTCTCACATCTTGCACTGTAAGCACCATCTGGATTCCTATCTTCTTCCTTATATTCGATCTCAACCCTCTTAAGTAGTGTGAGGCATGTCGAGGTTAAGATTCAGATAACTAGTTGCAGGCTGCCAACCTCAAAAACTCCGTTGTATACTCATAGACACTACGACCTCCTTGATGACATTGTTGATATGCTTCAAAAATATACTGCTCATAATCTTATGGTAAGAATCTCCCTCTAAGCAACTGCTTCATCATCCTCCATGAAGAAATTAGATTCTGGCCTTTTCTCCTTCTTGACTCCTACAACTGCTGCTACCATACGAAAGCTCCCCCTTTTAGATGGTAAGCCACCAAATTTACTTTCCTATCATCTAGAATCTCCATATAATTGAAGAATCTCTCTACCTCCACTAACCAATCAAGAAAGCCTTCAATATCCAGATCTCCGCTAAAAGATGGGATATCTACCTTAAGTTTATATTCATAGTCTCCTCTTCGTCTTGGCTAGATGACTTCTTTCGCATCACTGGAGCTATTGTCATAATTCCATGACACGAGATTTTGAATCTGAGGACACCTTGCAAGGTCACCTTCCCTAACAACTGGTTTCTCAATTCTTTTTATGTTGTCTCCTTGCAACAATGCTTACAACTGGTCCTGAATCAATGCCAGATGTTGTTCCATATTACGAATTGACTCCAAAATTTTGAGTAACCCATGAACGTCATCGTTGGTGTTGTCCATTGTCAGACAAACAAACCTTGGGTTTTCAAGGATTTGATACCACTTGACGCAGTGCGGAAATGTAGTACTCTAATCCAAAAGTACAAAAAACGCAGATCTAATCCAATATCTACAAAGAACTCAAAAGGTAGACGAAAACCTTAAGAGAAATAGAATCTTTTGATTAAAAATAGGCAAAAATTCTTCCACAATACAATAAAGAAGTATTTATATGAGTTATAGTGACCTAGAACCTAATAATAAGAATAAAATCGTCCTTGTAATCCTAATAAAAGTAAAACACAATAAATAAATAAATAGACTTCCTAATCTAAAGCTCCGCGTCATGACCTTATAGCATAATCAAAGCTTTGGCATTGTTTCTTGTTATGGGAATGTTGTTATCGGTTTTCTTCTAAAGATTCAGAAGCACATCGAAAAGAACTTCTGCTTCACCTTTCGAAGCAACTTTAGCTTTTCTCTTTTGATAGTCACTCATGATCTCTCTAGTAAGCTATCCATCGCCTTGTGTAGACTCTCTAATCTTGACATTACACCACTGATTTGAGGAAGAAATTTGATGGATGGAAAGTAATATGTGATCTTAAACCCTCCAAGCACCGCTGTAAACTTGCGAAGAATTTACATGAATTTGTGTTCATGTTCCTTCTCTAACTTTCCAAGACACGATATTATTGAAGAGATGTTAAAAGTGACAAAGAAGCTAAATATGATGTTATATTCACAGGTTTTCCATAACTAGCTGCAATTCCTTTAACCATGCTTCGAGCCTCATCGTGTTGGATTGGTTTGTAAGATTTGACCCGTTTGTTACTCAACATCTTCGTTATGCAGAACTTTCAAAGCTGTCTCCAGTAATCTCCAAAAATGGAATAGATAATGTCAACTGATTCGTACCAAACGACGTACACTGCGAGAACAAAGGGCCTTCAAGCTAGAGCTAAGTCATGAGTTCTCAGTACGTCTTTAGCAGCTTTAGGTGTAGAAATTATAATCTTGCAGATCTAGACAACTTGAAGATGCATAACTAGCAGCGCGTGTTGAATGCATTGCAAAATTTACCTGACTCTGCACATTAAAATTTGTAGTTAAGGTGAGTCAAGATCGAATCCACAAGGAATGTTCGGTTAATTTTGTTAACGAAATTAATTGATGCAAGGAAAGTATATAGGGGGTTTTTGAGATTTTAAACAATTTAGAAATTAAAGTAAAAATAAACTATCGAAAACAGATTAAAACAAACAATCGAAAATGAGAAAAGTATCAAGTATAAGTTAGGTCCGGTTCTAGGGTCAATCTCGGCCTAAACACGATCAAGCATGTTCATTCATTCTAACGTCTTTACAACTCTTTTCAAACTATTGATCTGAGACTAATAGAACGCTCTACAAATCTCAATTTTCCCTTAGGTTATATTTAATCAAATATGATCATTAATTAAATTTAACTACCAAATAACCTAGGATACGATCTCTAGCTTCAATTTGGCAGTCACATTATGAATTAGAAAATGATCAATATAGGCAGTAACCTTACACGTTCGACTTAGCTAACCTAAGTTATGTTGTTCCTAACGATTAACGATCATTAGATGCTACTCTCAAACATCAAAAGTAACGATTACGGATTACAATCAATGTTTTAGCAATAAGTTCAAAATAAAATAATCAAAATAACATATTAAGATCATTCATCCTAAAACCAATCAAGTCAATACCAACAACACAACAATCTAAAAAAAATACTTTAAAATGATAACAATTAGCTTAATCATGACTTGGCATCAATAATCCCATTGAACCAGTGTCAAAAAACTAGCCTTTCATCTCTATTTTCATGCTCCAACCAAGAGTCACCTTCTTCATATGCCCTCTCCTCTATTCACTGTTCAGGATGCGACAAATAAATGTGAGTTTTTGGTCCAAAACCTACTTATTCATCCTCTCATTAACACCTCTCTCACTGTTGCTTGCTGCCTCCACTGTAGCTTGACGGGACAAATAAACCTTGAGGGTTTATCATCCTAGCACACTGTTCACACTCTTCACGCCTCGCAGAACCCTTCTTGTAGCTTCTCTAAGCCACAAGCCATAGCCGCAACCCTTCTCCTCACGCCTCTGCTGCCAGCCTTCAAGCCGCAAGCTCTAGCCTCCACGTCTGCCTTCATGTCGTCCTTTATATTGTCTGTGCCCTGTCCCTGTAGCTTGATGGGACAAATTAATAAGGTAGGTTTTTAAACGTTGCTTTTCATACGCTATTGCTGGGATGTTGCGTTTCACGCCTAGCCCAATTGCACTGCCGTTTCGAACCACCAAAAAATTTGTAATCTCTTTTTATTTTGTCTTTTCCTTGTTAAACATTTGTGCTCCAATTTGCTTTAGAATATCTTGTCTTTTTTATCTCAAATATATATCAACATATCCAACCTAGTAGTTAACACAAATTGAACACAACTTATGTATTTTATCTTAAAAATGGGATTGAAATCATATAGAAATACATAAGAAAATATAAGATAATTCAATCCAATCAAATACCCCTACACTTGGCCTTTGACCATCCTCGAGCAAATCGTCAAAATCAAATTCACAAACTAAAAGTTTAACTCATTTTCCACATTTCTTAAGAATAGATAACCATAATTAAAGGTAAATGACTTTCAAAACCTAAGCAAAAACTCAACATTCAAAGCTTCTACTCATGATCTATCAATATTCACTATCCTTAAAAGTAGAGTAATCTAGAGGTAAACTAGGACTGAAGGTGTTTAAACAAGATATTTTTATGGGTACACTCAAACACCATTCATGATCAGAACAGTCTATAACTTTGCATATCATTTTATTTCTCCACCACTAAAAGTCACATGCATAATCATGAATCAAAGGACTTTTTAAAGTGGTAATGTGGGTAAAGGTAAGGTGAGATGTGTTTAGGTTAAGTAACATGCAAGCCATCAAAGCTAGTGAAACAAAAGTAACAATCAATCAGAAACTAGGTACCGTCAGCTATGACCAATGCAATATTTATATTTCACAACCTCATTCAACTTTGACACTCAAACAACATGAAACATATATCAATATGAAGGAATCACTCATACACCTTATGCCAATAATACATTGAAATAAAAAGAGTGAACCTTCCAAGCCAACATCTACCTCATATTCAACCTATTCAAATAACACATTCATTACAACTATAGGAAGATGCATTAACCATAAATAAAACTTTTCAACACATATGCAATTCCTCTTTGATACATTTATTTTAAACAATTTTTTCTTTTTTTCTTTTTTTTCTTTGTTTTTATTTTTTTTCTTTTCTTTATTTTTTTTCTTTTCTCTTTTCTTTCCTTATAAAAATTAAAATAAACTACATCAACATGGGAATTTCGATGATAAGACATAACAAAATATCCCAACATTAACCAACCCACACATATGTACACCCCCACACTTAAACTTTTGTACATCCACAAACTCAGCAATCACAAATGTTCCATTAGCTTTATAGCTTGGGTAGGACATTTGGTTAAGTATAAAGCCTATAATATGGTTGATACTAAAAGGAAGGCTAAAACTCAAAGGGGTTTATCAAAGAAAAAATTAAAACTCAAAGGGGTTTATCAAAGAAAAAATTATGTCAATAGGACAGGTTATTTAGGTAATGTAGTTTATGAAAAACAAAGAATGCCTAATCATGTTCATGTTAGTGCATGTGATAAAAAGTGGTCTCAGATAGAAAATCAACGTAAAATCGGGATGTATATGTCATGAAGGTCACACATTATCAAAAGGCAATAAGACTGATATAGATGTGTCAGTCAAATAAGACTCAAAATCTCATCGGCTTTGTCTACCACTAGTCACTATTCTTTTAAAGATAATGCACATTAACAAACCACGAGAGCAAAAGTACATGCCAAATTTTGCTATGGATTTTACTAATTAATTCACACTCTAATTATGACTACATAATCTTAAAAGTAGTAGAAAATAAGAAAAAAAATTATTTTGTTCGTTTAATTTTGAAAACTGCCTAAGAAGTCATATAAGCTACAATTAAGCTTAAAAATATGCATTAAAACTAACGTACCCCACTCCCACACTTAAAACTTGCATTTCCCTCAATGTAAAATCAAATGTAAGAAATAGAGTAGTTAACAAAAATAGCAAATGCGAAAATATAAAAGACTAAAATTAACTTTCTTTGGGTTGCCTCCCAAGCAGCGCCTTTGTTTAACGTTATTGGCTCGACCTCCAGTTGCATGCTTTAAGTGACACCAATCACATCCTCCGGCATCAACACCTCCACATCCTCCGTTTGGAAGCCCTCATAATACGGCTTCAAGCGATGACCATTCACTCGGAATGTCTTGTCAGTTTTGAGGCTCCGTATCTCCACTGCACCAAAAGGAAAGACATAAGCGATAATAAATGGACCAACCCAACGGGAACGTAACTTACCAGGAAAGAGTTTGAGTTTGAAATGATATAGTAACACTTTCTGACCCACTGAGAAGCTTTTCCTCGAAATCATCTTATCATGAAAAGCTTTGGTCCTCTCCTTATATATCACTACATTTTTATATAACTCATTCCTCATCTCTTCTAACTCTTGAAGCTGCAACTTCCTATGAACTCCCGCATCATCCAAGTGCATGTTGCATCTTTTGATAGCCCAGTATGCCTTATGTCATAATTCCACTAGAAGATGACATGCCTTTCCAAACACTAGCCTATACGACGACATTCTAATTGGTATTTTGTAAGTCATCCTATAAGCCCACAATGCATCTTCCAGTCTTACACTCCAATCTTTCCTATTGGGTGGCACAATTTTCTCCAGGATTAACTTAATTTCTTGATTTGAGACTTCAGCTTACCCATTGGTTTGAGGATAGTAAGCAGTAGAAACTTTGTGTGTGATGTGATATTTGTGAACATTGCTTCCATCACCCTGTTGTAGCAGTGAGTTCCTCTATCGCTAACTGTAACACCCCACTCTCACGTGACCCAAACCCGATATCATTGGTGATATCCGAGTCCGTGCCCTACGAGGGTGGCGTACTACATCAGTCAGTAAAACTTGGTATACAATTGTTTTTTGAAAATATATTCCACATTAAAGGAAAGCAGTTTCAGTTATTACACATTCACGCGGAATAAGCAGTAAACAGTAGTAAATCTTTGCAGTTATAGTTATTACTATCATTTAGCAATACTTTACAAGAACCATAAAATACAAATACAAATCAGTTTACAACGATTGCGGAATACAATTATGAGACACTAATGCAGACGCGAACTGATCCCGACCCCTATCCTTCACTTGCCTACAGTAGACATACTCCCGTGTC
>JANZLC010000201.1:32981112-32994414 GCA_026413385.1 Erythroxylum gracilipes | reverse complement strand
TAAATAAAGGCTAATCTCTAAAAATATTAAAACAAAATAAGAACAAATGAAAGTAAATGAATAAATAAATAAATAAAACAAATTCGGGGCCCAACAAATAAAATGAGAAATAATACATGCATATTCATTTTTTTAATAATTCATTCTTTCAATTATCAATTGTCAAGCCAAGATGACCAGGAGATTAAACAAACTATTCATATATTGATTCTTTTTATTGATCAACATAAGCCGTTGTATCATGTTTGTAAGTAACCATATAAATTGATTGATATGTTGAGTAAGAATCAAGATTTATTGCATATTTAAATGTATGCAATTAAAAAATGTAGCAGGAAGCATATTAGCAACAGTAATCTTAGTAATTGCCTTAGGCAATTGAATAAATGATCATATTTCATATTTTCAATATAATAGTACCATATAGTAACTAATCACATATTATCTTATATCATTATGCTTTTTTACTAGACATTTTTCTAAATGACAAAGTAAATGAGAGGTACAAATTATAAATTAAGTAGAAAATTCTTTTTTTACTGTAATTACATTAAGCTTTTCTCTTTTGTTACCTTCTTAGTCATAATTTTCATATAATAGGCAACAACTACTTTGCTTTATGTTGCTTAATATTTTCTTCTTTATGAGAATCATTATTATATTGTAGACCAAAACTTATTATATTATTATAGTTCCAACATTAACAATAACCAATTAATTTTATATAATAAATAGTAAAATTATAATGACAATAATTATAATTAATTTTATTAAACAAAAAAGTCAAAATGCTTGAAAATTTATACAAAAATTAAATTATGTCCACTATATTATTAAAGAATTATTTAATCAAGAAAATTATAATTAGTGATGAATAGATGATGCAATTTGATGTTATTATATTAAATTCGTAATTATATTCTGCAAAACATTATAATGATATGATTATGGGTTTAATAGGCATATGTATCCCTAAGTAACAAATTTAGAGGCACTATAACAAGCCGATTGATTTTGATCAGAGAACTATATGAAAGGCATGTATTTAATTAACACAAAATCCATCAACTTTTCTCTTATGAGTGTTTGGCATATTAATTCAATATCTATATAAGAAAATTATAAAGATAACATAAACAATTCTTTATTGAATGTTAAAACCACTAGTTGGTTAACTTATCATTAGTTTAATTATTTTTGGGATAACAAAGTCATTGGTGCTAAAATTTTTGATTTTTTTTTTAAATTTTAGTGGCAAACCTTTTAATATTTTCAATTAAGTGATTAACCTTTCAAAATTTATTTTACGTAAGTCAAAATGTTCAATGTTAAGTTTTTGTTAACATGGACAATAAAGTAATTTTTAATGACATTTAGGCATCTATGTGGTAATAAATTAAGCACAGACACTATGTGGACTGATCTATAATCTAACTTAACACATGACCCATAACACATTACCCATTTTCCCAAAATCTAAACCTAATTTAACTTTGTGAAATAATTTCTCTTCCAAAACTTCCATTTCTTACATTTCCTTTGTCCTTTACTGTATATGTTTCCTTGGTCCCCCATTACATTTTCTTGGTCTATCATTGTGTTTCCTTAGTCCCTCACTATGTTTCTTTAGTCCCTAATGACAAACTTGCATAAGTCTTTCCCTCGTTAGGTATGTTTATCCCTCAGTGATAAACTTGTGCTTTAGTTCTACTTCTGTATGTGATTTTTTCAGGTGGGGATCATAAAAATGGAAGAAGAGGGATCTTACAATGATGATGATACTACATAGTCATTTGTTACTTTCTCTATTCTTGTTCTTATTAGTGTCTTGCCATTTAAATTCTTCTAGTAATATTATGGTTTTTTGTGGTTTTTTTTGTTTTATTGCCACTGCTTATCATTAGTAGATACTATTGGTGACTTCTTAATATGGAATATTTTATGTTTGTAGTTCTATTGATTAATTCAAGTGTAGTAGAGGTTTGGTAATAGGCTTGGTCACTTATGAATTTTCACCTTTTTTTAAGTTTGTCTACAACCCCTCCATACATTCACTTATCTCACCAATTGACACCTTTCATGTTATCTCATTTAGTACCTTCTATTTTTGCATCTCTACTCACATTATGTCTATTCAGAAACTTTGCGACTTCTCTATCTTTGTAAGCTCTTATTTTCCCTCACGTTAATGCAAAGATTCACTCTTCAGTTTAAATTTGTGTAGTTCTCATATTTTGTTTCACTTCCCAATTTTATATCAACTAATATTATAGAAAAAGTTTGTTATAGCAATTTTGTACTTAGTCTGAGTAATTTTATACTGAGTTAGTGGGTATCATTACAAATTTAACAGGTTGTACTTAGTCTAAGTAATTTTATACTGAGTTAATGGGTATCATTACAAACGTAACAAGACTTTTCCCTTTAATTCTCTGAATTCACATTTCTATCTAACTAGTATTCATTATGAGATGTGGAAGTGTTTTCATATTTATTTTGATCTTGAGGATTTGATTTTTCATCTAGTCTCCTAAGATTACTCTTTCGTCATTTCTTAATTTGATTTTAGCTTTTAAACATGAGATTTGTCTCTTTGGCATTTTGCTGCACTATATGTGAGCTTTCTCTAGTTTAATGCAACTTTAAGTTTGAATTTTTTCTACCAACTTTAGTAGGTTAAGTTTATCTAAAGAACAAAAATATATATAGTTGTGAGGAGGAAAAAGAATTATAACTTTTACATATCTTAACTTAGACAAAATACCTATAATACTTATTTATAACATTTACGTTTTTAGTATTATGAGTTAAAAACAGACACAAGTTTAACGACTGTATTAGATCACGAAATTTTCTATTTTTTTGGGTTAATGGGTGTTATGGAGACTTCATGGATAGAGAGGAATCCTGGAAGACACTTTGTCTCTTGTACTAGACATAAGATAAGTTATATATTAATTAAATGGTTCTATAAGTTTTTTAGCATTTTAATCATGACAATATTGTTAACTTTTTCCATTACTTATTTAATTTTAGCATAAAGGTTGTAGGGTTTTTTTTAATAGATTGATCCCCAATTTGTGAAAGAGCTTTGAGCATCATCTCTAGTGTGAAGAAGAAGAAAAACAAACTAAAAGACTAAAAATAAATGTTGAAGTTGAAAATAAAAATTATGAACACTATATTGTTTGTGATTGCCATAAAAAATTGTTATACGTGGATATAGAAGTAGAAGGCTTGGTTTATATTTTATTGATTATTAATATTACGAATTATGAAATTAAATATATTGTATGAAACTTGTGTATGACTCTATGCTAGCTAGAAATTTCTAACTGATTTTAGTTTTAAACTTAAGCATTAATTATTGAAAGACTAAAATATTTCTAATTGGAGAGACTTTGATGTCACAATAAGATAAGCTTCTTTAGACAAAGAATGGTGTAGTCAAATCATCCTCCATGCCTTCTCCAAAAATGTCTTGAATATGTTGGCATTACATTTGTGCATATAAAGCATTAGAAACATCTTCAATATTAAACATCTTAAATATCAAAGCATCCTCCATGCTTATGTAATGTGTACTATTTGAGGGTTGTGATTAGTGGTTGCTTGTTTTGAGGAAAAACACTTCAAAACATTTTACATGAGGAATGTAGGTTAAAGCCACACTACTCACCACAAAAGCAAGTGAATGCTTATGAATTTACTCAAATACTAAAATTCTTACAACATCTCAACATCGTAAGATTTCAAACAAGTTAATGGAAAAAGAATTAACTTCTAAGATGGTCAATAGATTTGTTTGTATCTATATAACAATGATTAAATGTATAGGTAGTAGTTATTATACAAAAAGTATTAAGACAACAACTACTACCTATTAAAAAAGATTCACATTCTTTGATCTATAAAATAGAATAACCAAAATTTTAAAAAAGTTACTTTTATGGACATTATCCTAAATATTGTAATATTTATAATAATTTTATTTGACACTTTCCTAAGTGTTTTAAAAGTCAATGCTAGGATATGTTATGTACTCTTTGATGCTTTTAATCTTATCCTCCTTATTCTTAGATTTGTTATTTCTCAATAAAAATAACAATAAATAAATAAAACTAATTGTCAAAATTAAATCAAGACCTAAATTTTATACCTATAACTTTTGACGAGTTATGACTCATCTTGTCACTAGTGGTTCAGGAGCCTCACCCCATAATGTCTGATATCCATGGATAGTATTTTTCTTTTATTTGGCTTTAACTTTGTTGGTTGATTTGATGAAACAAAAAAAAGTTAAATATGTGGGTGGAAATATTGAAAGTTGGGTATTGAAATTGATAGGTTTTATTATTGGTACCTTAAAAGGATGCTCATGGAAAATGTTAAAGAACTAAAAGTAAATAGGTTTATGTATAAGTTTCCACGTGATAGTCTGAAAAATGGGTTATTGGAGGTAAGAAAGAGTGATGCTTATATAATAAAGATACGTCAGCTTATTGCAGAATATAAGGTGATAGAGATCAATGTTGATTATGGACCCAATTTACCACATTTAGATCAAAATGTAGATATTGATGTTGAGGTTAATACTAGGATTCTAGATGATATTTTTTTAATTTAGAAAGAAGTTATAGATGTTGTTGATGTTGAGAAAAAAGTTGCAGATGATGTTGTTGATATTGAGTAAAGAGATGTGTATGTAAGTGAAAATGCATTTGATCTAGTTGAGCAATAAGAGGATGTATTCATTGATACAATTATAGTGAAAATTAAAAAAATTTAATCCTTCCCTGAGATGGAACTTTCATGTAAGGATTATAGAGGAGTTTGATTTGGGTTTGGATGATGAAGAGTTATAATTGTCTAGTAATTTAGTTGTTTCATTTAAAAGGAGACAACTAAAGAAAAAGAATCGAAAGCAATGTTTGCAATATAAAAAAAAAAGAGAAAAATGCATAAAAACGTGAAGCTAAAGGTGAAGATGATAATGGTGGGAATGATGTACAAGATGAAATTATGACAAATTACTTGGAGTCAAATGAAAATTGCAATTTTAAAGAAAAAGGTGATTTAGATGTGGATGAAAGGTTAAGACATAAATCAGAATTTTGTAGATTCAACCCTCTTAAGAAAAAGTTTGAGATTGAGCTTGGTATGTTGATTAAGGATTCTAACTAATTTAAGGAAGGACTTCAAAGCTTGTTGTTAATGAAAGAAGGGAGATTAAATTTACAAGGAACACCGAACAATTTGTGAGAGTCAAATGTGTGAGTAAGTATAATAAATAGTATATTTCAATTGGCTTGGTAAAAGATTTAAATAGTTCTTAAGTATGAAATTTAAATTTTATTTTTATCTTCAAATTAAGCATCAATGGTATTATGGACTAACTACTCGCATATATGTATACAAGTAAGAGTTTCTGAGCAAAAGCATACATACAATCTTATTTTCTACAAAAAAAGTGTGGGTTCAAAGTGGCTTGTTAAGAATTACTTTAATAACCTCTTAAGACTCGATGTATTCCTAACAGACTTGAGGAAATTTGTGAAAAAAGATTTGAGAGTTGATGTTGGGTATAAAATTTGTTATATGGTTATGAAGTTAGTGATAGAGGAAATGTAAGGAGTTGATAGAGCAAAATATGGTAAGATGTGTGATTACAAGGAAGAATTTTTTAGGTTAAATCTTAGTAGTAGAGTTGAATTGGTTATTAAATAGCCATCACTTGGAGATAATTTGTATCCATCATTTGATAGCATATATGTGTATTTCTAACACTATAAGAAGGGGTTGTTAGATGGTTGTAGAAGGTTGATAAGACTAGATGGTTGCTTTTCAAAAGGTATTACAAAAGGTGAGATATTGGCAACAGGGGGAAAAGATGGTAATAATTAGAAATTACCTATGGCATAGGTTGTTGTACACAATAAAATAATATATACTTGGAATTGGTTTTTAGAGTCATTGTATAAAGACTTAGATTTAAAAGATGGAGGTGGATATGCAGTGATTTTAGATAAGAAAAAAGTTTAGTCTAAACTTTATTTTCTTTTATAATATAAATTTGCTCGTATTAGTTATTTAATAATTTTGTATATTAAATATTACACAAGTCTTATGGAGGCACTTAAAGGCAATTCCTAAGTGTTGAAGTAAGGTTTTGTGCAAGACACGTGTTTACTAATTAGAAAAAGAGGGATCATAAAGGACTCAAATTTTAAAGACTGTTTTGATAGTGTTGTAAGTCTTCTAATGGACCTGACTTACTTATATATTTAATGGAGATAGAAGAGAAGTCAAAAGATGCTTATACAGATTTTTTAAAAATTCCAAAGAAAATTTAAAAACATATTTTAACTCATCATTGAAGTGTGATATTGTGGATAATAACTATTATGAAGTGTGTAATAAAAGTATCATTGAAGTTTGGACAAAGATCATTATCACAATGCTTGAGGAAATTAGAGTGCTTATGATGATGAGATTGGTTAACAATTAGTGTATGGTAAGCAAGTGGATAGATAAGATTAGTCTAAGAATTAAAAACAAATTAGAGTTAATAAGGAACTAAGTATCAGTAGTGAACTTGAGAGGAATAGTACTAGTGGGTTTGAAGTAATAAAAAAAGTTAAACATTGTTATGAACTTGAGACATAGGATATGTAATTATAAAAGTTATAATGTTTCAAGAATCCTATGTTCTTATGTCATTGTTGCCATTGAGAATAACAATGAACATCCTAAAAAATATGTATCAAATTGGATTATGAAAGATAAGTATATACAGGCTTATCAATATATGATGGACCTAGTTCAAAGAGAGAAATTATGTCCTAAGACAAAGCATAATAGAAGAAAGGAGATTTGGGAGAATTTTATCATAGACAATAAGTTGACAAGGAGAGGGATGAAAATGACTTGTCAAGCATGCCTTCAATAAGAATATAACATAAAAACATGTCTACTGAAAGATGTATCACAACAGGCTTCACTGATAACCCTATCAGTTTGGGTGTAAGTTAAGACAATAATTTTAACATTATTTTTGTAGATTGCATGTGATGTTGATAGATGCATATTTGACCATATTTATACCTCATATTTGATGTATTTTTGCTTGATATTTTATACTTTTATCGTATATTTGGTACTTAATTTTCTCCAAGAGTGTTTATAGGTTATAATTGCATTTATAGACTTAAAATAATTCAGATGAAAACATGGCATAAAATGAAGATTTGAAACATAGAAGGGATACAAGGTCATGTATTTGGGCGTGCAAATCCCTCAGGTCATGCAGAATCACAAATTCTGAGTATTCTTGGTTATACACAATCTAGTATACAATTGGGTATCAGATTGTGCATCATTCAAAACCTTAAAATTTAATATAAAAGGACGTGTTCAAAGGCAATTGGGGAGAGCAGATACTAGGAGGCAATTACAGAGACTAAAATCGTTTAGAAGGGGTAATTTTAAGTCAGAGAAGTGAAAAATACTAAGAAATCATCGAAAGATCCATCTAAATACAAGATCAAACCTCTACCTTATAAGAATATTTGATAGAAGACAATCAGGGAGATTTAGAATTATGAACTCATTGTTTTCAATTCGTTTTTGATTCTGTTGATGTTTGATTTCGAGTTTTATCATGTGTAACTAAACTCTTTTAGTGTCTACGTTAGATGAACCTTAGTTTTGTGCAATAACATGTTTTAATTCTCTTATTAATGCAATTGTTTGGATTGATATATTATGATTCAATACGTGTTTATTATATGCTCAAATAGATCTAGAATATTAGTGCATAATCTGATTTCATAACATGAAGATTGAGAAATCTTTTGTGTTAATAGATCTACCGTAATTGGAAGGAGTTGATTGAAACCCTAAAGATAGGATGACCTAAATCCTTTGGATTATGATTAAACCTAATAGTGAGATTCACAACTTGATAAAGCAAACTTATAAACTTTAACCTGAGTAAATCGATTGATAACATTAGGATTAGTTATTCGACTCAAGAGTGAGGAGTTATTAACATACCATAGGAATTTTCACAGTACAATAAATCAATAAAACAATTGCATAATAAAAGATCAATCAATTAAGGGTATTTAAGGAGATTTGAAACCTAGACACTAATTGTTAATATCGATAATTTCTTAAGTGATTTCTTACTTCTCTGTTTAATCTTACTGCCTGGTTTTATTTAACTTGCTTAAGTTTTACTTTCTTTAATTAGAAATCACAATCAAATTCGTAGTTTAGATAATAGGATAACGGTAACTACTAGTATTCATAGTCTTCGTAGGATCAACCCATACTTGTTGGTATTAGCTATAGTTACGTCGTGCACTTGCGGTTATTTCAATATTGACACTTAGAAAATGTGCAATCAGAGGTCGAAACAAGTTTTACTATCCTATGGATAAACTTCCCACCATAAAACATAGTTAATTTCTCATCTCAACCATCCATCTCCGCATACCTACATTAAGCATAAAGACATTTAATATAAGATAAGTACTTCATTGATGAGAAATAAACACAATCTAGCACTATTTATAGTCCATATAGACCATAGTAGCATTATAAGCTCTAATGTCAATATTAAACAAGTCAAATAAATGTTGATACTTGGTTACACAAGCAAGAAAATGATCCCAACCTGATATTGGTATTATATGCATTAGCCATTATTCTTCATTTAAATCAATAACCATAAAAGGAAAAACGATAGTGTATATATCTTCCATTAGATAAAATACTAGATGCACTAAGACTAGGTACTAAATATTGGTTCCCTAAGTTTTGTTCTTCATGTACCATACTTATAGGAACATAGAAGCTAAAAATAAACCTCTAACTAAAATGTCCCCATAATAGTGATCAGTTGTAACTACATGCATGACCTAATAAACCATAAGGAACATATTATAGCATGAAACAATCAACCAAAGTAAAGTATACTATTCTTTTTGATCATGCCCTCCTAATTTTGCAAGAGTAAGATTATAATGGAAACCATCATGAAAGTAACACAAACCTCATTAAACTAATGCATCTATTGAAAATAACATCCTCAATGTACATATGAAGGATGTTATTCAGTTACATACTACACAGTAACCACATTAATATGCTACTGAGCTTCATCTGAAACAACAACAATCATTTCAAATAGCTAATGATATTTGCATGAGGACTGGAAAACTATGGCCATCAACTTAATGAATTCTAATACACACACACACACACACACACACACCATAAAGCAACAACTTTGAGTTTGATAACCCTAATAGACTAAGAAACGGTGTTGGTCAATGGAAGTTATTACCTTCTCCTTCTCAACAATAATAACAACAACATAATTTCAATGTCTTCCCCAAAAGATTACACTATAGTTAAGTTTCTTTAAGAAAAGTTGCTCCTTGATGCTAACACGTAATGTCCATCATCCTAACTATCGTTAATCATTTGTCAAAATTTTCTATCTTTATTCTATAGAGCATTAACCATAGCACAAAGAACAAAACACAAAAAAATGTCTACTAAAGATTTATATGAATATGCATAATTTTTATCTTAATATTCATAAATATTAGCAGAATAATGATGTGATTTGGTTATATTAATTGGACTCATCTCTTTAGTTGTAGACGATTTTATTGCGTAATTAGTAAAATTAATATTTATTTTGCTTTAGGAGGTTAGAAGTGGATATTGGACTAAATTTGGCATCAAACATCATACTAGATCATCATTTATCAAAGCCACGAATTCTGGAAGTTAGATGTGGCAAGATCACGCCTAGAGTTAGATTCACTCTAAGAAGTTAAGTTCGATTAAGGGACTTATTCTCAACCCTATATATGGATTTTGATTTGTTTAAAAGATTATCTTTGGAGTATTGAAAGAAGTTAGTTGCTAAAAGATTATCTTTTGGAGTATTGAAAGAAGTTTGTTGTTGGGTAGGAGAGGGAGGAAAAAAATGTTACAAACTTTCTCATTATTCCCTTTCGTCTTTCTTTTGTTTTCTTTTCTTCTTCCATCTATCTTTGTGTGGGACTACAACCATGTGTAGCTAATTCTAAATTTTCTGATTCAAAGAGAAACTAAATTCTAGTGTAACATTGAGAGGTTTTATTCTAAACCTAGACTTTTATTTCAATTCAAATATTTATTATTTTATGTTCTTTTATTTCATGAGTAATTAATATTGATTGATCTGACAAATTAATTCAATATTGATTATTCTATAGCTAAACACAAGTTCAATGATCCATAATTATCATGAATGATTGGCACAAGTAGCAAGTAGGTTATTTATATACTTGCATATTTAACTTATAAGAAACAAGAAAATTAAATTGGATACTTATATTTATCTCAATTATTTAATTTAGGGTTTAGCTTTTTTCATTAAGTTTATTGCTATTATTTAATTGATATAGAATGCTATCATGACCAATCAATTAGTGGTATATTTTTGTTTGAATGTTGTGTTTGAATCAATTAATTTAAGAAATTTAAAACTTATTATGGCTATCCTAATAGCTTTTAGACTAACTGCTTGAGTTATGAAAATTTATTCATTTTAGACTAAAGTTAAACTTGGATGAGATCCTTCCTTTAAATTGGAGTTAAATACAATTTAATATCTCATTTTTATAGAGAGTTGATTTATTTTAATTCCTTGTTAATTTTAATTGTTTAGTTAATTAATCATAACCCCATTCTATTTTGTGAATTAAGAAAGTAGTTTTTAGTTTTCTTGGAATTCGATCCGGCTCTACAACTACTACGAAAATTTACTGAATTAGAGATTAATTTTTAGGGGTTCAACAACGCATTCAAATAATCACCCATTATAGCTCAACACACTTGGTAGAAAGGTTTCTGTAGAAGATTACACTATTGTTAAGTTTAAATGGTAGGAAACCAATAAGAATAAGATCGGAGAAAACAACAAACAACTAGTTAATGTCATCCCCAGTTGACAAAATCACATGCAAAACACAAAATTGAGAGCACAAATTTATTTGAGGGACAAACATACCCAGCAAGGGAAAGATATATGCATGTGTTATTTTAAAGGACACGAAAATGCAGTGTGGGACTAAAGAAACATAGTGAGGGACCACAGAAACAAAATGACTAAGAAAAATGTTACGAGGGACCAATGAAATTCTTTTTTTTTAAACGGAGGAACCCACAGTCCTTACACTTTAGATGCACACTAAGTAAACTTCCAGATTGACACAATAGCCTTTAAATCACGTCAATCGGGTATTCCGCATTAAGAAAGCCCTATACGACAGGCTCGATCGAGAAAGTGTAAGTAGGGGAATCAAACACAGGACTTTTTGGCCCTATGTCTCTCTACTCCACCAACTCGACCACCCCTAAGGGACCAATGAAATTCATGCAATAAAGGACAAAGGAAACACAAGAAATGGAAGTTTTAGAAAACAAAAATTATTTCACAAAGCCAATTTAGGGTTTAGATTTTGGGAAAGTGGGTAATGGGTCATGGGTTATGAGTTAAATTGGATTATAGGTCAATCCATACAATGTCCACTTAGTTTAACATGTTGCCATATGGATATCCAAATCTTAAATTAAAAATTACTTTAAAAATCTCGAAAGTTTGGACGCTATCTAATTTGCTATCCTATTATTATTTTTATATTCGGAGATAAACAATGACATTGACATGATATGGGTGTCAATTAAAATAATTCTTTGGAGTATTAGCAACTTATATTTGTATAAAAAAAAGAATGCTTTTTTATTCTCTTTCGCAATAGTTATATATATGAATAAAAAATTATTGTATGACAATTATATATTAAGCTAAAGTTTGAATATTTATGAATATAAATTCAAGTTAATTATCTTTCTTTTTTTTACAACTTAAACTCAATCCAGAAAAATCAAGCTCCTTAACCCATTAGAGCAAATATACTAATCAATTTGTATAGTCAAACCATAACACATATGCATTGAAGCAAATGAAAACTTTCATGATGTCAAATAAGTGAAACAAATCCATCAAGTTGCATTACAAAAGAGAGATTTCATAAGCAAGGAATCCCAATTTCAACAATGACGAGGACAAATGTCTTGAGATAACGGAAATATATGGAAAAGAAACTGAGAGTTTTTTACCAGGTTCCTAGCAAAAGCTCATGGCATTGATGAAAACTCAAAACCGTTCACACACTGTTCCTAAGAAGCCAAGAGAGCTTCAACCTTTGCAATCTGATCATCTTCATTTTTTACGGTTGGACTCTTATTAGCCTCATCAAACAAATCATGTTTCCATTTCTCCGCTCTACCAGGGCCATAACCTGGCCTTCCATTGAATCTGTCTCTTCCCCTGTAATTGCCACCACCACCAGCACCTCTAAGCCTTTCTCTAGGCTGAAGGCTATGCTTTTGTGCTTCACCTCGACTTCCAGAAGCTGGCCTTTCAGATCTGTCTGAAAGATGAGGATTATACTCTCTTTCATCCCTCTTTCCGCTGGCAGACACAGAGCGTTCCGCATAGACTACCCTTGCAGTAGCAGTGGCTTTGTCACTGTTGGTGGTGTTATCTACTGGGATCTTTTTCTCCCTAAAAGGAGGCCTTTTTCTCACAGGTGATGGAGGTTCAGCCTCCAATTTGAGGAAACCATCACGGCTCCAGATGCTATTGTGATTCCCTTTAGGATCTGATTTCTCCTCTCTTCCCTCTGAACCAAGAGCCACTGATTTGTTTGGGATCCTTCTGTCTTGCTCATCCTTTGAATCCCTGGATCTAGCTTCTGTAATTGGAAAATGAAGGGATTAAATGATGGTGCTTCACAAGGAATATTAAAAAAAAAAAAATCCCATCCAAATTCAACACAAGAATAACAAGATGCACATTCATGAAAACAAATAGCAATATTTTACAAACAAACATGACAAGAAATAAAATAGCAAAGTTTACATTCAAATCACTCGTGTGGAAATAGGCCACCAATAGCCAATAGTCCTGTAAGTAAATGTTACTTGGATTGTGTTGAGACCCGAATTAATCCAAGGTGGGCAGATCAGTAATTAGGAGCGTGTGTAGGGGTGTGATGAGAGATTTGTTGCTGAGTTTGTTAGTTAGTTAGAGAGAGGGGAATAAAGGGGGTAGTGTGGGATAGATGGGGGGATCTCGAGAATTGGTATAGTCACAGTGTAGTGAGGAGGTTGCTAAGCCCTCGAAGCTTGGCTATAGTGGAGGCTGCTAGCCCTCGAAGTCTAGCATATCAG
>JANZLC010000201.1:32938418-32949308 GCA_026413385.1 Erythroxylum gracilipes | reverse complement strand
TTTTTCACCTGTCTCAAAGAAAGATTCATTGAGAATAATTTTAGCATTAGTGGCTCAATTTGATTTAAAGCTACATCAAATGGATGTGCAAATAGCCTTTCTGAATGAGGATCTTAAGGAAGAAGTTTATATGGATCAACCTGAAGGTTTTTTCATTGAAGGTAAAGAAAGTATGATGTGTAAATTGAAAAAAAAGCAATATATGGACTTAAACAAGCTTCCTGGAAATGGTATATTAAGTTTAATAATACCATTACTTCTTTCGATTTTGAGAAAATTACTGTTGATCGGTGTATTTATCGAAAGATCAATGGGAGTAAGTTTTTATTTCTAGTTCTGTATGTTGATGACATTTTGCTTGTTGCTAATGATTTGGGTTTGTTGCATAAGAATAAAGAATTTCTTTCTAAGAATTTTGAAATGAAAGATATGAGAAAGACATCTTATGTGATTGAAATTTCAATATTTTGTAAGAGATCAGAAGGTTTATTAGGATTGTCTTAAAAAGCATATATTGAAAAAATTCTTAAGAAATTTAACATGAGCAAGTGCTCAGCAGGTGTAGTCGCCATTCAAAGGGGAGATAAATTTAGTCTTATGCAATGTCCAAAGAATTAAATGGAACATAAGGAAATGGAAACAATCTCATATGTTTATATTGTGGGCAGTTTGATGTACTTACAAACTTGTACTAGACCCGGCATCAGTTTTGCAGTAGGGATGTTGGGTAGATATCAAAATAATCTTGGTATTGATCATTGGTAGGCTGCATAGAAAGTGTTAAGATATCTTCAAGAAACAAAGGATTACATGCTCACTTATACAAGGTCTGATCATTTAGAAGTAATTGGATATTCAAATTTAGATTTTTTTGGGTTTGTTGATAGTAAAAAGTCAATGTTTAGCTATTTGTTCCTATTAGTTGAAGGAGCAATCTCATGGAAAAGTGTCAACCAGTCTGTCATTGCTTCATCCACTATGGAAGTAGAATCTGTAACTTGTTATGAGGCTACAATTCATGCATTATGGCTACGGAACTTTATTTCAGGGCTTGGGGTTGTCAACACAGTAAGGAAGCCATTGAAAATTTATTGTAATAATTCTGTAGCAGTTTTCTTCTCTAAAAATGACAAACACTCCAGAGGTGCAAAATACATGGAATTAAAGTATTTTGTTGTTAAAGAGGAAATTCAAAAACAAAAAGTGCACATAGAATATATTAGAACGGATCTCATGGTAGCAGATCCTCTAACTAAGGGTTTACAACCAAAGACATTCAAAGAACATAGCTTATGGGTCTTAGTTGTATTGATGATTATTAATTATGTTTGATGATGATGTTTTAGCACTTTTGAGCTTAATAATAATATGTTTCTAAATTTTATATTTCTTATTCGTTATGTTTATGTATATATGATTGCTTGAATAAGAAATTTGTCTGTATTTTCATAACAAGTATGTGGACTGTATGTTGTTTATATACAACTTATGAACCTAAACATAATAAGTTTTAATGTAGTAGTATACAGAAGGGAGTATACGACTATATTGTGTATGACCGTCATAACCCGCATTATGTGATTTGTTATGTTGAGGTGCTTGTGATGTTAACGGTTTATAAGATTTAATTTTTGCTAGCCTTATGTTATATCATTAAATGTAATGATGAAACATTCGGCCAAGCGGGAGAATGTAAAAAATATATGGCCTGATGTTATGACCCATATTTTCTAGACTCATATTAAACTTAGTTTAGGGTTTTTCTTAATTTAATAGTATATTAAATCTCGACTGTTAATTTAGTACTTAATGGACGTATAAGATTCAATATTAACAAGAAACTGTATATAAACTATTCATCTCTCTATCCTAATTAAGTACAAACAAAGCAAGTACAGACAAAGCAAAGATAGAATATAGGTATTTATGTATTGGGCTATCCATCAAGCTATCATACAAAAAAAGAGTTAGAAAAAGAAACTAATTTGTGATCATTGAAAACTTTTTCTCTATATCTTAATGAATTCCACTCAAGATAAATGATTTATTTGATTAATTTATATGATTATTATTATATTCAATAAGTGCGAATAATTTAATTATGATTCATCATTTACGTGGGATCGATGTCTTTAATGTTTAATGTTTAAATATTAAGAACTGAAAACTGACAACGGAAACTTCCGTTTTTGTTGATTTTATTTCTAACATGTTTTGTACCCGATGGTTAGCTTCCTGTGGTTGAGTTGTGACGTTTACAATGATTTTTTTTTTTTTTGTCTCCCCGGAGGTGTCTACTGGATCGAAGCCCGTGACTAATCCTCCTTCGCGGTACTGATACATCTCAAGGGGACTGCCGCTGGCCCAAAAATTTGCTGCATTCCCAAAGGCAGAGATCGAATTCGGGGTCTTTTAGTTAAGCGATAAGGGTGTGCGCCACTCATACCAACCCACTGTGTTGACGTTTACAATGATGAGAACATCGTCCAATGCCACCGACTTTGGATTATAAAAAGAGTGGGAGCTTACACCTCGGTTCCACATTGGGATAAGAGTAGTTCCTTGTGTGTCAAATCTCTTCTCTCCTGAGCGCAAATTGCTTGCTTTCTGTCTCCTGTAACTTAAAACTTGATCCGTTTTGAGCAAAGAAGATAAGCTATCAAAGGTCTCCATATTAGTCAAAGATTCTCCAGAAAGTTTGTAAGCAAGTTACTACCATTATCTTCAAATTTCCTTCTCGTTGATCTGCTTTCTCTTGTTAATCTGCGAAATTCGAGTTTATTCTGCTAATTCTGCTATCTTTTTGGTAATATACTGGAACATGGAAATGATCATCTGAAAATAAAAAGCATCAGTAACTTGGAAAATTCAAAACTTTCAGACCATAGACGTTCATCCGTTCCACTCGACTGAAAAATAAGGGCTGTTCTGAACATTTGTTGTGTTGCTTTTGTTCATGTTACATTTTATAGCTTAGCACATGAAAACCCTTTTCGTATTTTGACGCAATGGTTTTGGTGTTCTTTGTACGTATTTATTGTTTTGGTTACAACTCACGTCAGACTGTGCTTAAGAAGATCCATCGCTTGATATTGGTCGTTATGACCTTGTAGAGCCCTTCAAGCACAGGTCAAAGAATGATGATTCATAGTTTCCTATTAATTTCTTTATCATAGAATTGATGGTCGAAACTATGGTTGATTTTTGGCTGTAAATACATCGGCTTTTGGTAATTGAGGAGACAATTTACTTCATGTTCTCCTTTTGTGTCTCTCTCTTATGATCAATTGTAACTCCTGTAATTTGATTTAACAGGTCATTTGGCATATATCCAAACACTTGCATGGAATTTGATTTCCCCGGTGACTCTACACAATTTTGGCCGTATATGCAGTCTAGTTATGAGTATATAAATTCACCTAATCAGATCCATCCAGAAGCAACAGAGAACTTCCTTGAAACCCCACTTCAATTTGATCAAGAAAATGAAGAAGATGTCATTGAGGTTACAGCAACAATGGAGTCTGATGGATTCCCACTGGAAGTTAGTGGCAACGGTGGAAGTTGCTGGATTTTGCCTTCTGGTTCAGTGAACGACAGGTTGATGCTAGCAATTAGATACCTGAAAGAATATGTGGAAAGCACTGATGTGCTTATTCAGATATGGGTCCCAATTGAGACTAGAGGGAAAATTGTTCTTACCACAACCGATCAGCCTTACTCGCTCAATCCAAATTACACAAGTCTTGCTAGTTTCAGGGATGTTTCCGAAAACTTCATCTTTCCTGTTGAAGAAGATTCAAAAGACTCAGCTGGTTTGCCTGGTCGAGTTTTCTTAGGGAAGTTCCCTGAATGGACTCCTGATGTTCGTTTATTCAGAAATGAAGAGTGCCCACGAAAAGACTATGCAAAGCTCTATAGCATCAGTGGGTGTCTTGGAATACCTATTTTAGAGCCGGAAAGTGGAATTTGCTTGGCTGTTATGGAGATTATCACAACTACTCGAAAGATAAGTTATCATCTGGAACGAGAGAGTGTTGGCAAGGCTCTTGAGGTCTTCTTTTTCCTCTGCTTGTTTTCTTTCTATTATCATTGGAACTTGAAACCATGCTTAATGTGCTTGCCTTCCACAATGAAGAATGAGCTTCTATACCTCCCTGGATGGGGAACTCTATTTCACAAAACCATTTTGAGACGCGTATTTCCAAATATTTACTCTTCACATTCTTTTCAGTTCACAACTTCACCTTGCATCTCCTCAATCCTCTCCTTTGTGGTTGTTATTGCTTTCTTGAAAACATTATTCTGCTTTGACCATATACTTTGGACATAATACTACTGAACAGGACTGTGAACTAAAGACTCAAACTAGTATCCTCATCTAAATAAAGACATTTGTTTGTTGTAGGCTGTTGATCTAAAGACTCCACTGTATTTCTGTCGGCTGCGTGTTGAAGTAAGTAAGCAGTGCATTGAGAACTCTACAATTAGGCATCTGAAATCTGTGGCTGATATGTGCTTTACTTTTGACAGTCTGGCGATTATTTAGGCCAAGTTCAAGCTCCCGATATACCACAGATTTTGCAGAGAGTCTGCAAAATACATGAATTGCCTTTAGCTCTCACATGGTCCCCATGTGTCCGCCAAGGCAAAAGTGGAAAGCAACAGCTTGTCAACAAGTATGGTTATTGTATTTCCACCGTTAATTCTGCTTGCTTTATAGCTGATACAGATTATTCGGGATTCTATGTAGCTTGCTCCGAGCAACATCTTTTTCTAAATCAAGGGATTGTTGGCAAAGCATTCACCACAAACCATCTATGTTTTAACAGTGATATAAGTGCCTTCAGCAGAACAAACTATCCGCTCTCTCATCATGCTAGGCTGTTTAATTTGCATGCAGCTGTAGCAATTCCGCTACGAAACATTCATTCTCGAGTAGTTGAGTATGTTTTGGAATTATTCCTGCCAAGTAATTGTCTAGATATTCAAGAACAAATGCAGATTGTGGATCACTTGGCTATTATCATACAACAGGCTTGCCAGAGTTTTCATGTCATTTTGGAGAGGGAGCTGAATGAAGAAATCAATTCGCAAATGGATGTTGTGTCAGAAGGAAGAAATGACAAGGATGGAAGTAGAAAATCTTGTCCCTTGACAGAACCATTTCTGGAGCAATCATGCTGGATTACCCACATGATGGAGGCCCAAAAGAAGGATGAAGGTATCTGTGTATCGTTGGGATCGTCAGAACTGGAACCCAAAGAAGAGTTCAAGGTAACAATTCATTGGGATGAAAATAAGGTGGACTCATATGGCAAGCAGGTTTTCACTGAGTTTGGACAATTTGAACAGAGTTTTGGATCCAAAAGTGGAGATAATTTTGTTGGTCGCCATCGTTCATTAGGCTGCAGAAAAGTAGGGGAGAAGAAACATAGCAAGCCAGAGAAGACAATTAGCTTGCAAGTTCTTCAAAAATACTTTGCAGGGAGCCTTAAAAGCGCAGCTGAAAGTCTTGGTGGTATGGAACTTTGTACTCTTGATTCTCAGAATTTCATCTCAGCTTACTATCAGAAGTCCAGTGACCTAAGAAGGGGGCTGAAGCCTCTTTTGATGAACAAATTTATAAACTCTTTTTGGAATTTAACTTGGACGAATAATTTTATTAGACAAATTGAATTCAGAAGATTCAAACTATCCACAATGGATGCTTCGGTTTCTATGTCTACAGAAAAATTGAACATTTTTCACATAATTTAGTTTTCTGCAAGTAGGCAGGTTCTGAAAAATGTATACTATCTGACTAACAGGTTTTTTGTTTCTGCCACTTGCAGTTGGCCCTACTACCCTCAAGAGGATATGTAGGCAGCATGGTATAACTCGCTGGCCTTCTCGAAAAATCAAAAAGGTTGGTCATTCCTTGAAGAAACTCCAAATCTTGCTGGACTCTGTCCATGGTGGTAATGGTGTTATTCCACTTGATTCCTTCTATACAACATTTCCTGAATTGAACTCTCCAAATCTTTTTGGGAACGACCACTTTACTCTACTCGAGCCAAGTGAAAATCTCAATGAGTTGGACACAAAACCTGAGGGAGGCTCTGTAATCTCCAAGGGTGCTGCTGATTCAGGATCACATTCCTCTTCATGCAGTCAGAACTCTACTTCACTTATATGCTGTTCCAGTGATGCAAAGCAGCTTAACAGCACTATCAATGGCTTAAACACTGGAAATGAACCTATGATGGAGGGAGTTGCAGTGGAAGTGAAAACTTGCAATCAGACGGAACTAAATCCCTTAAACCAGGACGAGTCGAAATTCCGTGCAATGTCCCAAAGCCACAAGCCAGTTGACGAAGATTTAAGTACTCAGACCCTGTCAACTCAGTCAAAAGGCTTCGTTAAGATTTTAACGGATGGGGTTGCCTTGAGAATTAAAGCCACTTTCAGAGACGAAAATATCAGGTTAAGCTTGCAACCAAATTGGGGTTTCAAAGACTTGCAACGAGAGATAGCTCAACGTTTCAGTATAGACAATCTTAATGGAATTCATCTCAGGTACTTGGATGATGATCAAGAACCAGTCCTTTTGACTTGTGATGCGGATCTGGAGGAGTGCAGGGACTTGTTCAGGTCCTCCCACGGCCACATAATAAAAATATACATTCACCAAACTCCTCAGCCAAATTCAGGAAATTAGTTCAGTACCTGAGATTAAGTCCACTTCTTGTAATGGTTGTGCTGCTTAGGCTTAGTAGACAGTTAGCTCAGTTCTGTGATTAGTATGGATGCTGTCAGCATCCAACTTGGAGGAAGATCCTGATTTCTCTCCAAATTTTGTTAGGATAGAGGTACTTGGTTAATATTGCAACAGGTTAGATAAGCAAACAGTTTAGGTGACTAATTTGGTGAATGTGGAGTACTAGAGGATTGAAAAGGAGTTTTTCACCAGAATAAACTCCTTGCAATTGTCATTACGCCAGTAGCATTTATATTATTGAGCAATCTATGAATTGGCTCAAGGTGTAATGTGAACTTTTTCAGTTAGACCTACCTCTTGCAAGGATGTATAATGTGACCACTAACAGACTAACATGGTGAAAGTGAAACAAACCAACTAATTATTTAGTCATGTGATGTGCTTGTCAACCTCACCATGCACGTGCATGAAGATATAGAAAGCAGAATAGACTGTTGAAAGTTTAAGAGTCCAGGTCCATATTGTCCATCTATACCACGGCCTTTCCTTTATCTTTTTCTGGGCTATCAGAGTCCGTTCTTTAGTGTGCCCCTAGTATGGATGTGTTCTGTTTAACATAAGGGAAAATATGCGACAATTTTTCATCTAGGGCATTTGGTCTAGTGGTATGATTCTCTCTTCGGGTATATAGTTTTTGCATCCAAGCCTAGGGAAATGATCAGTCCAGAAAATGTTAAAGAGGCAGATATTTCATTTTACAAACCACTCCAGAGCATACTAATCACAACAGGGCAATCAGTATTCTCACTTAGGGTATGAAAGATTTGGCTTAAAATTCTCTGAATACCCGTCCTTGCCTAGCATTTCCCTCCCTAACATATTTCAGCTTGACATTATGACATGTTAATATATTATAGCCCTGAAAAAAGGTTGGGGCTATAACATATATGATAAATTCAGGAATCCCATGTGCACTTCCAAATAAATTACGGCTTCAGATTAGTGGAACATTTTACCAAACTCTCTGACCACTGAGGCAATCACAAGAGATATCACTTCACCAAAAACACAGTCAATTGCACATGAACTAAAGCCAAGACATCAACATTTATAAATTATAAGCACACATGTATATACCTGTATCTTCGGACATGAGATCTACAAGTGAGACAACCACACACAAAAGTCCATGCATTCAACTGAATTATCATATATTGCAACAAAGATGCGTTACTACAAATCCCTTTCAATTCATGGTCTCAACAAAATCTATTCAATGTTCGGATGTTCCTGTACTAATATCCACCGACTTCTCTGTAGGATCTCAGAACTATGAATTTATGTTGTCTTCTTTTTGATGCACTACACGAGTAAACAATCCGTGAAACATTAACCATTTATCTTATTAACAAAGAAGTTATATCAGCTGCTGATGTTAAAGGAAAAAACATATCATGAGTAACTACTTAAGTATGCAGTCTTATAGACAGTAGAAATATTTACATGATATCTATCAATGCAAGACACAAAGATTCAATTTCCACACTAGAATTATCCTTATTTAGATCAGATCTTTAATAAAGCTCAATAAATTGAGACCTAATAAGCTCTAAAGTTTTGATACTTCCCTTTATCTATTCTAAACACCTTATTAGTACTAGTAAGATGAGGTTAGAAACATGAGTTAAAAGGATAAGAAATGAGTACACCTTTCAAGGTTTTTGCTTGCAATTTACAGCCTAATATAAGAAATGTTGTGCAGATTGACAACCTGACAGATTGATAGGATCAATTTGACCAAATACACTAATAAACAAATTAATTACAATCAAAGGGCATTTGTTCTAATGATATGATTTTCGCTTCGGGAGCGAGAGGTCCCGAGTTCGATTCCCCCACTTTGCTTTATCCTTTACAAATGTCATTCTATCATCTGGTCAGCAGTCAACTCAAGTACAATAACATTCCATTTTTTCCATGACTCCAATTACATTAGTAAATTCAGGGACCTATTATTATGTTTTGGCATATTTTATGTGCAGAATGCGACCAAAAGTCAATGCCCCCATTAAAAATGGATGTACCAATAAAGACTGGATATGCATGATTTTGTGTTTCTTCTTGTGTTGTTTTCTGATCTAAACCAGTAAATTTATATATAAAATATGAAGATGGGATCCACTACAAGATGAACAAGATAAAAGCATACATGTACCAGCTTCATTTAGAAGAAGAAAGATCAATCATGACACCTTCTATCAACCTTCTTATAACTGAAACTTTCATGAGAGATCTCTTCATCAAACACAACCAGCAAATGCACATAAAATTAAATACATGGATATTTAAATGCACATACACCACACATCTATAAACATGCATGTCTGTACAAGCAGTCAACTGAATTAGGACATATTGGTATCAGGAAACATTCATAAAAAGTCCTTTCTACTCGTTGACTTAACTAATCCCTGTTCAAATTTTTGGATAGTACAGTGTTCTTCTACTAATATCAACCCACTTTTCCAATCAATCTCAGAAATATGAATTATGCTGTCTTTAATCCACAACATGAGAAAAAAATCAATGCACCACGCAAAATTCATCCTGCGAGCAAGGAAGAGGTACTAACATGATCTCAAACATTACACACCAGGAACACTCAATTTCCAGAAAATAGTCTTCTTATTTGATAGGCAAGAGATGATTAGTCATGTCCAGCTATTAAGGCCTATAGGCTCCAACGTTTTGCTACTCTGTTTTATCTGTTATAGTCACCTTACTAGTAATCTGAGGTAGAAATGTGACTGGAAAGGATAAAAGTATAGATCTAGAGCAAAAACATGAGAACAGTTTCTCAGCTTTTTGAATGCAATCTCACTGACAAAATTCATCGAAGTACCAAACAAAAGCCTAAGACACGCTAATGTTGGTGCAATATGATCATCCCCTTTACAGATTAATGAAAGCAATTTGAGCAAATACAAGTCAACAAATTAATCAACATTAATTCCAACCAAAGGGCATTTGGTCTAGTGGTATGATTCTCGCTTTGGGAGCGGGAGGTCTCGAGTTCCATTCTCGGAATGCCCCACCTTGCTTTTGTCCTTTTCAACTGTCATTCTATCATCTGGTCAAAAGTCAACTCTAGCAAAATAAAATACCACTTTTTCCTTGAGTACAGTTACATTTAGTAAATTCAGGGACCCATGTACTATCCGAAGTAGAGTACAGTTTGACATACTTTAAGTGCAGAAATCAACCAAAAGTTGATGCTCCCATTAAAAATTGATATACCACTAACGAAAAAGAAAAAAAAATGCATGAATTTTATTCTCTTTTTTTTTTTTTGTGGAGCCGGGGGATTGTTGGTGGGGGTTGGTTTCTAATCTATACTAGTGAAACGTTAAGTAACATATGAAGATGGGATCCATTTCAAGATGAATAAGCTAGGATCATACATGTGCCTAGTTTCATTTAAAAGAGCAAAGACCAATCTGAAATCAACCTTGTCACTGAAACTTTCATGGGAGACCTCCTCGTCAAACACAACCAGTAAAATGCACAAGAAATTAAATACAACACATGAACATGTAAATGCATACACCAAACATCTACAAACATGCATGTTTGTACAAGCAGTCAGCTGAATTAGGACATATTGCTATCAAGAAACATTCATAAAAACTGCTTTTTACTTGTTGACTTAGCTAATCCCTATTCAAATTATTGGATAGTACAATGTTCTTGATACAGAAACCCCAAGAAAATAAGATTCTTGAAACCCCCTAATCTTATTGAATCAAAACCCTAATTTTTCTATCCTAAAAACATGCTAGATCAAACCCCAAATCATAAGTTTGAAACCCAATCTTAAAGAAATCAGAAATCAATTTGCGTTGCAAGTATTTACTTACTTATGTTGAAGTAACCATGAAGACATTCACGCCTCCCTTGAAGAACTCACTCACTCTGAAATTTTATTAATCAACCAATCTGATCTAAAAGTTGACCTAAAGACACATATTTATACCTAGGTTAAATAATAAAAGATTGGGCTAAAATACATGGAAGCTCAAAATAAAACAAAGTCCAAAAACTAAAAAAATAAGTCTGATATGCTCTTGGGCTTAAGTGATGAAGCATTAAATAGCCCAAGTCTTCGTGTCTTCAAGCTCCAATTGTATCCG
>JANZLC010000201.1:32905943-32928786 GCA_026413385.1 Erythroxylum gracilipes | reverse complement strand
TCTTTTTTGTATGACGCTTTGCAGTTTGACATTTCTAATATAGCTTGACTGCATCATTTCCAAAAAAAAAAAAACCTTACTATGACTTACTTCTATCAAACTAAAGTTAATATCCATATGACCTTGAACTCAAATATCAACTTATAAATATTTTTAATACTTTATAACTATTAAATATCTCAAATGCTAAATACTTTTAGTACATTATCTATATAATTTGAATAAAAAAAGGTGAGAAAATTTTATATCTATCGTTATAAATCTATATTCCTTAAAATTAAGTTGTTACCCTAAACCCTTCAACACCTTGTAACCTTTCGACAATAAATCAAATATATCAATAAAGACAATAGTTCCATTTGGAAGTATTATTATGAGATTTTAATTTTTTTCAAACTCCATCTTACTTTCACAACTTATCTTGAGAACTATTCTTCTATAAGTATGCAATGAAACAAACATTTTATTCAATGCGATTCATAAGATGATATCCAACATTTTGGATAAATCATAACCTTATATTATCTAATTTAGTTCTAAACTTTTTGAATAATATAAGCTTTAACTAAGCTTCATGTTCTAAAGTCATTAACTCTAACTTTTTTAAAAGTCTTACCATTCTATATCTATTATGGAATCTTTCTAATTGATATAATTAGGATTACCAAAGTCAAGTTATTATATTAGGAATAGTTATAGAAGGAATAAATATTGCATCATATAATATTGCATATTATATTTTTCTCTTTAATAAGTATATACTATTATAAAATTTTGTTGCGGAGTTTTTTCCTAAAGAATCTCATTCCCTATAGATAACTAATAAAATTGAAAACTCATAATATCAATTTCACAAATTGCTTTGACATTCTCAGTATTAAACTTCTACTTAGATTTAAATACTTTACTTTTAAAATTTTTAATTAAATACTTCATCTATTATGTATGACCTTATCATAGAAAGTTATTAGTAAGTTTAATACATTATATGTATAAGATTTCATATAGTAACTATCATTTCATCAAAGGTTGATTCGGTCATTTTTCAACCTAACAAGATTCATACGACTCATAATTAAAGGGTACATAAATCTTTGTATGGAACTTTATGATTCTCATTATGATGATTTAAATAATGTGGCATAAAACTATAGTCACAATATTCTTTGTATTATTATCACTTATGTTAAGCTTAAATATCCATTGACCCAACATATACAAACTATTTGTAAAAACTTAGACCAACTACTTTTAAATATATTTCTTATCATACCTTGATTATTGTAGTAATCTTGAATCAAATTCAATATCAAATACTTAGAAGTATAAATTAGAAATATATATAATCTCTATTATACCTTGTATTAGTAAGAAAAGTCATGCAAGTATCTTCTTCTAATGACAACTATTATCATAATATAACAAATTCTTCTAATGGTAGTTCTTATTTATACTTTTAGTGAACCAAATTAAGTAGAACAATAATGTGGTGCTAGAATCCACTTATATATTACTTTTAAAGTTTATAAGACATTAATCAATTCTAAAAAGTCACCACATTTTTCCATCTATATTTCATTAATATATCTCTGAAACTTTGTCACCAAAATCCTCAATAGGGATTAATAACAATATTGCATAATGGACATCTAACTTTTCTTTCTATATTAAGCAAAAGTAATTTATACTTAGAACTAAATAAATATAAAGAATACAAGTCATAGGTAATATGTCATGGTAACCAAATAAGATTAACACTTTAATCATATAATTAGCTACTTTTATTATTGAATTCAAAATAATAGCCCACACAACTGTTAAAAAAAATTATCTAATCTTTTTAGTAAGCTAGGATCCCATTTAAATTAAGTCAAACTTAAACCTACAGTCAAATCACCCTTATTCCAATCCTATAGTTTCTAAACACCCATTGTCTTCTATATTAGGAAACCGTAACAACTAAGGAAAATCCCAATAGCTAATTTAACAAAAAAAACCAACACCACCCTCATTCCCCACCATCACCACCTCTTCCAAAAGGTTGAGCCCCAACTCCAAGGGCTCCCAATCGCAGGCCCGACCACCGCTAAAGGATTGAATCACGGTCTGATCCTGAGCAGCCCCCTAACAGAGCGTAGTTGATGTTGCCCGTGCTGCTGTCGACATCGCACGAACATCACATAACCATAACTAATGATAGAATAGAACAGAGACCAAGAGCACAACGACAACAACTCAAAATTTGAACCCCTTAAAATCTCCGACAGTATCAACAACTACCACAATCGCTTTTCCAATTCCAAAGACACCCATAATCACAATATCAAGATGCCATTCACATTCTCATTGCTTATTGTAGTCATCGACATTAAACACTAGCATAACTGATGTCGAAGAAATTAGGTTCTGAACTCAGTGTCCCCATCCAATTTCTATACCAAAATTTTGACAAATTGTGAGTTATTAAACCTATAGAACTGATCTTTCTAGATTTCATGAGTTAGATCCAATATTATTACGGTGGTTTCCCACATCCAAAACATCTAATTTGTTTCTAAAGACTTATATCATGTTTAATTTAAAAGCTATAATAGATAAGGAATAGAATAATTATTCTTAAGATTATAAAAGATGAGAAATAGAATAGAATGAATATTAGTTTGTTTGGTTTACAGCTAAAGAATTTTTATAGCAATGTTTGGTTTGAAAATATAAACTTAAAATGACAAAGGAATAAGTAACAAAAAGATAAAAATATTCTTATCCTTATCCTTATTATTTATTTATTTATTTATTTATTATTAATTTTTACTTATTATTATTCTTATTATTATTAATTTTATTATTTTATCAATTATATTTATTATTATTATTAAATTCCTTATTATTATTATTTTCTTATTATTATTATTAATTTTATTATTCTTATTTATTATTATTAATATTATTAATTTCTACTAATTGTTAAAATTACTATTATTATTTTTATTAATTGTATTTATTATTATTATTATTAAATTCCTTATTATTATTATTATTATTAATTTCATTAAAAGTCTTCAACAAATAACTCTATTCTTGGAATAGCTAAAGACACCTTTTGATGATCTTTAGCTATTCTTAAAAATTGAGGAATACCTAATCTTAAGATTAGGTATTATAGTATTTTTGTCTAACCAAATAAATGATTATTTAAATTTTAAGAATATAGTAAGAATAGAATTCTTATTTTGTGAACCAAACATGCCAGAGTTTGTGGCTTATGTTTGAAGGGCCATTGATATGAGCTTAGTAGATTTTAAGAAGTTGTAATCACATCATAATAATCTTAATTTAGAAATTAGAGTTTACAACATTTGTATGATTAATTCTAGAACTAATAATCGATAACAATTAATCTGATATCACTCATAAAAAATTGAGAATAGATATGATCTCATATGAATCATAAATTATACATTATTATAAATCTTAATTGATATTTTTATAATTCTTCTCATGCAAATTTATCTTAATTACTACGGTCACACTAATGTTTGACCTCTCATGAATAGGTTGAAAGAAAATTACAAGTGATAGAGAGAAGTCTAGCTTTTGAAGAGCCTACATCTATTTGTAATAGCACTTGAACCCTTTGATATTTTAATTGAAATATAATCCTAATTTTATTTAATTAATTAAAATTATAGTTAACTCTAATTAACTCTCAGTTAGACTCAAATAATATGAAATATTGAATATTGGTCTTTATTTATCAAATATTTTATATTTGATCCTAAATTTTTTTAAATTTTACAATCAAGTTCAATTTGATTAAATTACTTTTTTTCTCTTAAAATATTTTATGTATATGACCTATTAAGTTCCTAAATATGTTGATAATGAATATATCTAAATCATATTTAGAATTAAACATATTAAATTCCTTTAATTTATCTTTAATTTTTAATTAAATGATTAATATTCATAAATTAAGATTAATATTTAGCAACACATTATAATCACCTAAATATTAGGAATGTCGAAGTATTTTTGACTATTTTTTTTCATGATTTTTCTTTATAATTTAATATCTTTAACATACAATATAATTTTTATTAGATATAGAGTATGAAATTAATATCTACTATATATAAGTCCAAAATTAATATCTACTATATATAAGTCCAATCATTAGTTTTTCTTCATCAATAACTACTTATTTTAATAATATTTGAAAACTATTTTCAAATTATTATTCCACTTTGACTAAGATTTTTAAATTAATATTGACCGAAAGCAATAGAATAATATCCATAATTATTTTAGAGTGACAAATCATATATTGATTACTCGATTACTTCTATATAGATCATACTATATTCAATAACTACTAATTGAGGTACTATTGACTAGGGTAGATCCTAAATAATATCAAAATAAAAAAAATTTTTATATGAGATGCTTTGAAGATCTTGAGTTATAGGATCACTTACAGAATTAACACAATAAGAATTTTTATAGACATACAAGTAATATTCCGAATAGAATTCTCATATCAAGTCAATTTAATAAACATATTCTCCAATAAACACTCACATATTTCCGTACTTTAATATAAGAGATTAACTATTTTCTTTGTAAGAAAAATTATAATATTTGTTATTATTTTTACTTTATTAACATCTAATTTTAACAGAGCAACAATTAGGAAAAAAAATTAAGAATAATATTTAAAATATAATATAAATTTCATAATTATGATTTTATCATAATTTTATTTATAAAATATATTTATTCTATAGATTTTATCTTACATGTTAATTAATTGAATAAACACATATAAGATAAAAAATGTCTTTGATTAATTATGTCACATAAACTAAAACCGATAAAGGTAGAAATTAACATATAGTACATTAAGAAAGCTTTCTTTCTCTTCTTGCGTATATATTATTTGACAAGAAAGAAACTCTAGGATTTTAATTCTAGGATTTGCTCATACTTATTTTAAAATGCTCTTATTATTTAACTTGGAAATTTTGACTTTATGTTGAATTATATTTTGTATCATTCGATACCAAATTTTCAAATAAAATATGAAATTGATAAAAAAGACAAAACTCATACTCTGTATTACACTTTCGTATCAATTTGAAACTCGAAGTGATATAATGATTATATTGCGAAAAGATAAGTATTTAATTTTTTTTAAAAGTAGAGTTAATAATTTGTTTTTCTACCAAAAGATAAGTTTGTATAATTTCTCAAATGTAATCACGTTGTATAAAAAACAATTATTAAAAAAATTCAATCTGGTGGATTAATTCAATTGTAAAAATCTTAAGTGTCTAATTTTTTGGTTCGATTTACTTTTATAACCTTTATTATTAAAATTGATCAGTTTATTAATTAATCGGCCAATTTTGATAAATTAATAAATTCTTATAAATCAAAATAAATTATTTAATTTTTGTTTAAATCTCTATTTTGCAATTAAACATCAAATTCTCCGTCTCTTTCAATCATATTTTAAATTCTTTAATTTTATTTAATTTTTAGCCGGTTTTATGATGGTCTAATATCGGTTGAACCTTTTAAATCTTAAATTTATTATCTTATCAGTTTAATTCTCAATTTGATTTTTAAAACATTGATAAAAAGGGTTCTTGAAGATATCTAAAACTCTGACTCGGCCCTAGGCAAGGGCAAGTAGGGCACCTGCCCAGGGCTCAACTTCATGAAGAATAAAATAGGCAACAAAAAAAGGCTTCATTTTATTCATTAGGTCTTGATTTTCATAACGAGCAACAAAAGAGTCTCAATATTATCGCTTTTGTTCTTTATAAGAGTCAACTCTTGATTATATATAAAAAAAGTAAAAGGTAAAATAAGACCCTTTTTTATTTGCTAGGTAGCCTATAAAACGTCAGGCCCTGCTAAAACTAAGACAAATGCATGCTAATATAGACAAGTGGACATTGTAATATTCAAATGTTCTTCGTAGAAGTATAAATATCGAGAAAAAAAAAAAGAAACATAAACTGCTAATTCATCATCTGGGTAAAAATAACATAATTTAACATTTAATGTAAGAGCTTTGAGCTTTCTCTATCCCATAGGAATATTTCATATTTTTGTGGAACACATTTTTCATCAACACATGGAGAATCAATCATGAACTTGGAATTTCCATAATGTTGCATTACTTTCATAATTTTTACAATGGTAGTGACAAGTTTCTAGTGTTGGGTGGCAATTAAGAAGACTTTGATTGATGCCTGTTACCAAACAAAAATGATTATATACCTAATGATGATTAGAATGCTTTGCCAAATCCAAGGACGCGTACATTGTCATTAATTATGGAAGAAAACCATAAAGAGAACTCTTAGAATTTGATAAAGAGAAGGACACTATAAGCAATCCAGCTCGTAACTCCATGATGAAATTCCCAACACTCGAAAGCCTGTAGACCCACCCACCACCTTTCAGAAAGGTGTAAACCTAACCTTTTCTCACCCACATCTTAAGTTAAGGACGCTCGTCCTTTTTGTGCTGTTTCTTCCTCGTTTGGTGCAAAAATGAAATTGCCACAATACAAAACAACGTAGTAAGAGTATCATTTATTAGTTACGAAGACACTTGAAACAAAAGATAACATTATGAGATTCTGAACCAAGCAATATAGATTTTGTTATTGAAGGAATGTATAGACTCACCACATGGGATGGGATATAATTCTTTGGTAAGAAAGTAGAACTAGGCAGTCAGAAGGCACAATGCCTTTATAGACATAGATAGGCCACTGGTTTAGTCTATGGTAAGGATGAATTATCACTTTTAAGGTTCCAAAAATAACTCATCTTCTTATTTTGTGATTACCCTTTTAGTATAAACGAAGGACTTACGACATGGAGTTGCTTTAAAATCGGACAACATTATGGCTTAGTGGCCATGCCATTCCTGTCAATCATGTATAAATTTGTATGCATGTGACCCGCAATTCACTGCAACCCGTAGCTTTAGTTTTACCTCCTCTCTTGGCACTATCTTCTTCCCTTAGACTCCCTTATATTAGCAGAGAGAGCGAGGAGTCACAAAGAAGACTATTGATACAAGGCAAGCAGGCTTGTGCATTGCACTGCTTTTGTTGGAAGGGGTGTTCCACTGCCTTGTTCCTTCTCGGGTTGGTGGATTATTCGCATGGCTTCCTTTGCAGGAACTCAACAAAAATGCATGGCCTGTGACAAGACTGTGTATCTTGTCGATAAATTGGCCGCTGATAACAGGATTTACCATAAGTCCTGTTTTAGATGCCACCATTGCAAGGGTACTCTTAAGGTGACACCATTTTTGCTATCTGCTTATGCACGTGTTTTTTTGCTTTTCCGTCTCTTCAGGATCGCTTGGCATGTCTATGTAAGACCATATGAACTATTACTCTCTCGAAGAATTATGAGCTCATGTTCGAGACTCGGGTGAATAATTAGAGATTTAATGTATATCCAGTCATCTTCTTTCACTGAAGATCCTTCAAATTCATATTATACCTTAGATTCACAGTTCTGTTGAGTTTAACTAGTAGCTACTTCCCTACTCCTAAGATCACCTTGAATTTATTTTAGTCCTTGGATTGTTTTGAGCTTTTAAACGCTCATTCATCTTTTTCTTCCTAATATCTTTTCCATTTCTTATCTTGATGATAGAAAAGGAAGATAAGATATACTTTAGGATGACATTATTAAGCAGTTTACCATGAAGGGACAGGATGAGTCTAGCCTGACATATTTGTTCGATTGATCTATAGATTTAAATCATCTGTTTCTTAATAGGAGTATAAATCCGTAGTTTTTATTTGTGTACCTAACTTCTCAAATTTTTGACTTACTTCTTTTCATCATCTTTGCAGCTAAGCAACTTCTGCTCCTTTGATGGGGTTCTGTACTGCAGACCTCATTATGACCAACTGTTTAAGAGAACAGGCAGCTTGGACAAGAGTTTTGAGGGTAAAACATTACCATCTATTGAAACTTAACATATCCTTGATTCTACTTAAACTTGTCTGTTGAACTCAATTTTGCAGGAACACCAAAAATAGCCAAACCAGAAAAACCAGAAAACGAGGTAATCTACTAATTATCTCAGTTATTGCGTTTTATGCTATTTGATTATTTGTTGCCTATGATCATTGACTAATTTCTGCTTTAAATCTGAACGGCATTGTATCCCACAGAATGCTATCAAAGTCTCAAATAAGTTTGCAGGCACCAGAGACAAATGTGCAGGGTGTACCAAGACCGTGTATCCCACAGAGAAGGTAACTGAGATTAAATTTTCACCAAGAACTCGTATGACACTTTTTTAGTAATCAAAATGCTTGTTCTAAGTGATACATTCCAATTCTCTTCAAATTTTGTTGCCAACATAGTTCCCTCATTTTCTTGGACAAAAGCAAAAACTTGTTGATGTTCCAGTCTTATATGTCAGAGCATTAAGTTAACTAGTGTGCAGAAACATCAGCATATTATTAAAGCCAACAGATAAATTCTGATGAAAAACTGACATTTCATTCATTTTATAGGTATCTGTTAATGGAACTTCATACCACAGGGGTTGTTTTAAGTGCACCCATGGAGGTTGCACCATTAGCCCATCCAACTACATTGCACATGAGGGGAAACTATACTGCAAACACCACCACATCCAACTATTCAAGGAAAAAGGAAACTATAGTCAGCTTGAGAATGAACGTGAGAAAAACTCCGTCACAGAGACGATCTCTACTGTGGAAATTGCTACTGAATCATAACCAATACAAGAGACTTTCCATTATCTGTGTTCTTCATTACTGTCTTTTCCAACATTCAAGGCATTGCAATGTCACAAATGATTCTCCTGTCCTTTACAAGCCAAATGATGTCTTTTCTTTCTAGTTAACTCAGTGTATATGTTGATGGGTGTCTTCTGTGTGTAATTCTGGGGGCTATGATGTATCACTGGATTTTGCTTCTTGTGAGGTTTGGGGTGAGAGCTATGGTACTTCCAAGTGTGTACAGTGTGTTCCCTGCGTTTTGGCTTTAAGTGGACAAAGGCAATAGTGCATCAACAATTTACAGAAATAAGATCTTTGTTTTGCTGTTCACTTTTTAATTGGGCAAAGGGTGTGAAAATAGAATTTGCTAATAATTTAAGGACCAAAAGAAGCAATGCCTTTAACGAAGAGAAGTTTTGGATCAGAGGATTATCTTTCTAACCTTGACTCAACCAGCCTTGCTACTATGAAATGAATCCAACATTGTTTATATTCAAAGAGAAAAACTGACATTGTGAAAGAAAATAACTGACCTTATGACAGAGTTAGGTATATGAAATGGTGCCCTCTTTCAGGTTACATTAGAAAATGGAGCAGAAAGGTATTATTTGTTTGCCTACTTGAAGCAAAATCATTCTCCTCATTCAACCAGGTGGGATATTTGACCATACGAAGAAATTTGAACTCCATGTTGAGGCAGCTCTCATTCAATGTGTACCTCAACTGCCCCATAAACGTGTAATGAAACATCCTCAAGAAATGCATACTTAAAAACAACTTTTTAACGGAACTCCTCATTATTTATGACCCGTGTTTACGGCTTCCCTGGAAATCACAGAATTCCTTAGCAGTCCATCACACCAGAATTCACTCAAAACACTAGTATCACTTTAGATTTAACTGTTTTACAGATATGGTTCTGAACTTGGCGTTGTAACTATACAATATAATTAAAAAGTCGGGAAAGAGATGCTTTGGCTGGTTAAAGCTGATGTTAAAACAGTTAATTCCATTTCCATGTATGTACACCAGAAAGTTTGCTTCATGAACCATGAATCTGCACTCAGCTGTGTCCAAAAGTTCATACTCTCTTTCCCGTGCTGCAACAGTTTCGAACTCTAAGCTCTTTGGAGAAAATTATCTTAGTGCACTTTTGCAGTATCCAATTAGCTACCATTGTGCCATTCGAAGTAGTGATGCATGTGGGGGTACTAGACATTGACATCAGAGCTAAGGCCAAAAGCAGAGTCGGACTTAATCAGCTTCCATTTGGTTGGTAACCCTTTTTGCTGTCTCACCTTTCAGTATCTGAGCAGCAAGGATCAGAAGCTCTACCATCTCAAATCCTGCGGCACAAACAAAATCTATCTTATTGCTGCCGGTGTCCCCATATACGTCATCTGGCTCACTGCACACACTTAGACCAATTGATTCACCTTCTGTATCAGCAGACCAACTTATAGGCAAGGAGCTCCCAAGGGCAGTCTTCACAAGTTTAGCCTCGAAAACGATATTATCAAGAGCTTCTGATATGCCTAAAAAGTTATCGTCGCAAGGAATTGATTCTTTCACCTATAAAGGACATTGAGACAGCAGTAAGAAAGCTTGTGTGACATCAATTAGAAACCTTTATTCATTATGGTTTACTTCTGCACTAATTACTACTGGAACTCAACCTTCAAAAAGCTACTGCTGCCATCTAGGAAAACAGCACACCCTTGACACATACTGTCTATCAAATAATTACCTTTACAATTGCAAGACGGAGTCTATGGATCGAAGAAGTCAGATGCTCCATGCTTTCCATGCCTTCTTTGAGGGTAGCATTTTCAATCTTCATTCTGTTAAAATAAAAACGTTCAATTTATTCAGGTGGACCAGGGATCATTTAAAAACACTTTCCAATAAAAATTGCATCAACTGCTGTGAAGGGACAACAAATTAAAACAAAATATTTGCAGATGCAACTTCTTGAAAACTTCAATTTTGAATCAGAAAATATCATTGGATGCATAAACACTGTCAGACTAAAGCCATAAGCTACAACTTTACTAACCTGGCAAAATCCATGTTGTTAGATCGTACACTATTGACATTCCCTTCACCATTTTGATGTGCTCCAGTTTCATTTCCACTTAAATCTAGAGCACCAATCCACCGTGTCAAAGATGTCTTCTTCAGCAGATTCCTCAACGGTCCATCTCTTTCATTAATCAAAAATCTTTTTCTAATGCCCAAGAATGCATTTCCTTGTTTTATCTCCGGTTCTATTCTCCTGTACAAATCATGTAACCATCTCGTTAGTAGTTCAATTCAAGGAAATAGAATCATGAATGCCTTTTCAAGTGAATAGGCTCTCAGTAATCTTTAGCTTTGGTAGCAGTTTTTAACTAAAAGTCATATAATGCAATCTTAAGTACAATGGACAGGGACCTTCCAACACATTTTTCCTGTCTCTTTTAGTAAATAGCAACATTCTCCACATGACAATAGGTGTACAGATGATAATCAATAACTTGGCATTGGACATGCTTTCAATAGTAAGAATTTTGGCACAATTCAATCAAGAGATCCAATTTGTACTGAAGGAATTACCAAAAGAGAAAAAGATGTTATAAAACAACTTGATTTCAACATAATTCAATCAAGAGATCCAATTTGTACCGAATGTTATTAATCCAGAGAAGAGAAAAGTCTATGAATCATACTCTTGTACTAGTAGCCGATACTCCTGCTTCAACTGTGCCAACTCCATGAGTGCTTTGACCTTCTCATTTGTAACCTAACCAACAACCAGACAATCAAAAGCATCAACAAATGCAACTGCAAAGTTCATTACCCATTATACCAAAAACAGAAATTTGAGCCTCCATTGGGTTCAAGTTTAAAGGCATAGGAAAATACTTGTAGCAAGTTTCTCTGAAGCTCTTCTACTTTTTTCTGGAGCGCTGCATTCACATTTCTTTCCAGTAGATGCCTTTCTTCCTGCTGTGATAGAAGCAACAGTGCTTCCACCTGGAAAAGAACAGGCACTTGAGTGCAGAAAAGCAGACTTATCCCAAAACAGTTGCAGAAATAATGACCTAAGGGCAACCATACAAGAATGAGATCATGTACAAGTGTTAGGAATGAGAAAGGAAATTGGACCTTCTCTTGCAATGCCTGTGCAAGGACTTCAGATGTGTTGCCTTCTACACAGACTGCAGTATCTGGAGATTTATGGTCATCGCTCTGCAAATTAAAAGAGTGTAAAGTTATAGATGAACTGACTACACAGCAAGCTTCAGAAAAGTACAAATTATTCTCTCCACTACAGTTACTTTCTTTGCATAAGATCAAAATGTACAGGGAACTTCACTCTAGCAACTCATAACAAAGGTTAAAGAATGTGAACCACCATATACTTAATGTATCATCCATATTTAATAACTCAAAATTGTTACTAACATACTATACATGTGTTTGTTAAATCCATTGGGCTGGATCACTATGAAAAACAGTTTGGCAGATATGATGAGCTATCTGATGCCTTGAACATCACATAACTAAAAGTCCCTATTGAAAGAACAAAAGTTTCAACTGTAACAAGATATGGTGGAACTTCGTAAATTCAAGGCTTTGCCAACTTCTGACAACTCTTGAGTTCTAAGAACCTTAAGTGTAAAATTCCTAGGAAAATAGGTATACAATGAAACATCTATGATGGAATTTCATTTGCTATTCTAGATCCTTTCCCCAACTATCAACCAAAAATTGTGTCCTGCATTTACATGACACTCAGCATGCTGTAACACTATCCCTTCTCAGTAGATATACATTGTTTTTACCCCATACATAATAAAGCTATGACATTACAATTTTGGATGACGTAAGTTCTGGCATTCATTGAGTTAAAACCTACAACTTGCAAATTCCTGTCATATGTACATGATCTAAGCCAGATATGTCATCAATTGTTGAGCTGCCATCAAACATGGAAACAAACAGATAACATTGGAGCTATTACTTTCTCATGGACCAATCATATCAAGCTCAGGTAAAACATAGATTTCTTTTTATAAAATGGTATTGTATCAGCAATGCTACTCATCAGAAATTTGAATCAACATAACTAGCTTTGCCATCATCAATTTATTGTCCTTGTTGGCAGCATCAACAACACAATATAGGAATTGCAAACCACTGACTTTTGGGGGTTTAAGGATCAGTAATATGCAGTCATCAGGGAGATGCGATAACTTATCATAAGAAAGAGCAAAGAGAGGAAACAGATGATACGGCTAAACCTTAGATAGCAAGGCAGGGACTGCATCTGCATTTATATGCACAACTCGACAAACATGGTCATCTGTGTTTACAATTTGATGAGAAAGCTGCAAATTTTGTTCTCTGCTAGCATCAAGCTGTCTGATCTTTTCCTGTACCATATTAATCATCCATTCAATCTGAGATCTACCCTCACCAAGTAAATTCAAGATTTCAACTCTCTTCTGTGAATGGAAATCGCATAATCTTGCTACACTATTCATCATCAGTTTGTCTAACTGAATCTGTAAGCAAGTGGTAAAACCAAATATTAGCAGAGATATCCCATAAACATCTAAAAGTTACCAATCCCAAAGAAATGACTATACCCACTTGTTTCTTTTCCAGTTCACGAACTCTCCTCTTTAAATGGTTTTCAATTTCCAGTCCCTGTAAGCCACAGCCGGATCCACATTTTAGAGGACACAACAGAAATCCAAAAAACTGCTTACAGCCAGAGTTAAGTCCATACCACCCGTTGTTTGTTCCGAAGGTTATCCAAGGAGTTCCTCATAGTTTCCAGCTCTTCTTCTAATGCACTCTGTCTGATGAGAAGTTATTCAAGGAGAAATAAAGGATGTAGAATCTATAACTTCAAGTCAACAGTCTTAGAAGCTAAAAGTGATAAAACATATTAAGCCTGCTATTAGATCCATTGAAGTAACAAGGACTTTCCAAGATCAATGGAGGAAAAAGATCAATTTTGCATCATTTCCATCATACCCATTCTACAACAACATACAACGTATGAAGGCCTATAGTCTAAATGCAACTCCACATTTACTGGTGCATATGAGATAGGGCCCAGCTAGACACTTGGAAAAATAACCTTTTGCACAAAGTTTTTATAACAGTGGAAAAAAAACATAATATGGACCATGCAATTATATTAACTTATTACATAAACCAACAGGAAAAAGACAATTAAAACTTACTATATACTTAGAGGTGGAAGTATCATTATAACTCCACATCTCCATTGAGTCATGTAACAGAGATGCACATTTATCATCCCAATTTATATCATCATATTCCTCAAGGGACTGCTGTCTGATATGATAGAACTTGTTGACAACCTGTCATCAGACAACAAACATTTTAACCAAAAAGAAAACATGTATACTAACTAGATGATGGATCCTAAAGATATCTAAAAGAACTTAAAGAGTCATGAAAAACATTTTATAACTAGGAGCAGTCAATCACCAGTGAAAAAGGATAACATTAACCTGATTGGAATAGAAGAATACTAACACAAGAGGAGATGGCAATGGGCCGGGCCTGGCCGGACCAAGCCATAGAACTGGCAGCTAGAGCCCAACCCAAGCCTGAATAGGTCACCTAAAACAATGTCATTTTGGGAAATTTACCAAAACAACATTGTGTTGGGCTCGCAGTCGGGCCTTTCAGGCATCAGGCCGGCCCCTCAGGCCCGAGTCCTGCTCGAAGCCTGGTCAAACCAAGCTCGGCCCGTTGGTCCAAGAGCCCAACTGCCATACATAAACACAAGCATTGAAAACAGTTATTCTGTCTCTGAATAAACAAATTAACCCATCTGCATATCCGTTTTCAACAGAACGGTCAAGTCTGTTATAATTTTCTGTCTCCTATTCTTTCTGTTCTGTTTGCGCTTCGGGTTTTGGAGGATTCCCAAGCCAAATGTTTTCAGGTACGATATCTTTACCACACATGACAAATAATAGCAAAGAAAATTCAGGAAAGGAGGAAAAAAACAATAACCTTCTTTAAAGTGTCATTCTGCTCTTCTAACTTTGCCTGAGAAATCTGCAATTCATCCCTAAATCCCTTGTGTTCAAGGCATTCTGTCATGAGCTCTTCTAACCTGTATAATCAATAATCAAAGATGCAAAGTGCAAAATCTTTATCAAAATTGTCCAGTTCACACAGGTAAATTATCATCGGTAGCTGCTACATGATCTTTAACTTTTGCGGCATGCCACACTATATTGACAGACAAGTAATAATGTATGGAAAGTACCTATTCTGAATTTCACTGAACTTCTGCGACATGAACTCCTCATTCTCTTTTGCCTTTTCAGCCTGTCACAGTTTTTGAGATTTTTAAAACTTAACTGAAATTGCATGGTACAGACCACTAAAAAATCTTGAAGATAGAGAAAATGAAGCCGATCAATTAACATTACAGATGAATGAAGGAATTTCACAACCTCCATTATTGATTGATCACGTTCAGCAAAAGCAGCTGCTACACAGCTCTGGAAAAATTTAAGTTGCTTCTCTGCCTCCATATTCTGACATAAACAACACACCAGTTGGGACCAACCATGACAGAAACTCCAGTGCATTGGCAAAAAATCTCAACAAACAGAAAATCATTTGAGGAAGAAAAATAAGAGTGGAAGTTAAAATGTCTCAAAGACATGTTTACTGTAGCTTGTAGGAGCAACTAATGTTGTTGTTGTTCTCAATTGCAAGAAAATCAAGTCTTGCTTTTTCTATAAACTACTGAGATATCTTTACATTATTGTCACTTGACTGTCAGAAAACTAACATCTCATCCAAGAGACAAGTCGGCTACTTCATGACATCAATACAGGATATGAAAATACAACAGGCCTAGAATTACTTTGGAATCACAACTTCTAGTATAAAGAAATGCAAGCTCCACATCTTACAGACAATAACTTATTATCTGATTATATCCGACCAAGTCAATACTCCACCAGTTTGCTCCTCACCGTTATAGTTGTTGGTTTACCTTAGGTGAATTTTGATCATGTTGGATAATCATAATTGCCAGAAAAGAGAAAAAAGATACATGCTTGTCCAAGAGTTAACACAGAGAGAGTAAGACCTTTTCCACCTCTGCGCGGTGTAGATCTGACAGTTGGCTCTGAAGCAGCAAAATAAATATATAAGAATAATCAGCTAGCTTAAGTGGCACCACTTAATTTCAAATTCTTACTTTGATATGATAAGCCTCTGAAAGTTCCTCCTGAAGATTAGCGTTATCTCTTGTACATGCTGCTAACTTCTTTTTCAAGTTCTCAATCTCCTGCTCCAAACCAGCTGTCCTAAGAGGGCATTAATTTTAATACAACCCCCATTCCCTCAATGAAAGAAAACTGCACAAGATAGACCCTCTTTTCTCTCCTCTGCAACTTCAGACTCCCACATGAACAAAAAAAAAGGGACAAAGGACCAAAGTACCAAGTCTCTATTTCTTTTCATTCTTTGGGCAGTGGAGGAAGGCTTGAGGGGAGACAAAGATGGTGCAGGCAGAAAGAAAAGGATAATTTTATACCTCTGGAAATGCATTCGAGTAGCCACAACAAGATAACTAGGTCCAGCTTGCTGAATACACAATTGTTCTATATCTTTGCGCAATTCATCACGCTCTGTAAAACACCATATTTTAATCACATGCTTCCCTCAAAACCAAGCAATTTAATTAAATCACTTCTCATACATAAAGTTGGCTTAATGCTAAAATTGATCAACAAGTATCTGACTAGCACCTAAGGTTTTGTGCGTAGAAAATATGGAGTTTCAGGATAAACTGAAAATGAGAAAATGGCCAATCTAGAAACCATAACCACCATTTCAACGATGGTGGCAATGCTTATGCATGCATAACTAATGTGAAATTATCAGACACCTCCTAACCCTAGGCAAACGTTTATGGTTTCAATGTGAAGAAGAGTTACCATGCTCCAATTGCTGAATGCGAGCCATCAATGACTCCTTATCATCTAAATTTGCATCCATGCCTGTAGGAGGGAGAGAAAAGAGAAAGGGTAGGCATCAACAAACCCAACCAAGCAAACAATTTGCCCAATAACAAATAACAAATGAACCTCAATCTCCACTAAAGGACATTAGGACTCATAAGAAACGATCAAAACATTTTTCAAACTAAAAATACTGAATTAAATAGAAGAGTGTTTTGAAAAACACATCTTGAGAAGACATTCAACCAAATTGTCAAAGAACAAAATGACATTAGGACTCATAAGAAACGAACAAAACATTTTTCAAACTAAAAATACTGAATTAAATAGAAGAGTGTTTTGAAAAACATATCTTTAGGAGACATCCAACCAAATAGTCAAAGAACAAAAATTAAGACAGTAAATTACACATAAAGGTTTTATTTTTAACGTGAAAGCTGAATGTTCAGCCTCAATTCCTACATTTTTCAACACTAAAAAACTATATTAAAAAAAATTGTCCCAAAAATTCGTCACATTCTGAGTTACTTCTTCAGACCAAATATCATTCAATGATATGTTTTCCAAAACAAGCAAAAACAAAACCCAAAAAGCCAAGGACAAAAAAAAACCTGATATTGAATGTATTAGACAAATAAAACGGAAAAAGCAGAAAGTAACGTCTTTTATCAAGAGGGTATCGAATTTTCGTTCAATATGTGCACAAAAGAGAGCGCGAGAGAGAGAAAGAGTCAAGAGAATACCTTAAAGTTGAAGTTAGATGCGGAAGATAGCAAGAATTCTAAGCTTACAAACGAAAACCACAAAATATAGAAATAGAAACTTGATGATGAGAGGGAGAGACAAGAGAACCAAATTCCCTCCCCCTCTGTTCCGTTTCGACGTGTTTCTAAGGTTTTAGCAAAAACCTGAGATGTTCTTCTCTTCCGTGTCCAACTTAACAGTTATGTAGCAGATCGTCTTAAGGGATCTAATGTAATCATTTGGGCTTATACCATATCCGATGATCTTATGTCATATCATTGTGGTTAAGATATAGTTTAGAGACAACTAGAAAAGGACGAACGAGACCCTCTGTTTGTTCGTGTAGGCCAATCGGGTCTTATCGCAAATAAACGGAAAAATGAGATTTAATAGAATAAGATAAGAATAAGTTAATTGTAATTAAATATATAAATAAAATTTAATAGAATAAGAAATAAAGTATTAAACAAAAAAAGGAGAAAATTATTTATTAAAATTATCTTTGTTGAAAATTTTATAAAATTTGTTTGACCATATCATTTTACCATATAACTAAAAGAAAGTACAATTATGATAAATAAATAAATATGTATATATATAGTAAAACTAAAAGTAAAAGAATGCCAATTTCCTCTATAATTTTAGTCAATTTAATTTTATTATTTAAATTATAAAGTTAGTTTTTGTTAATTTTAATTGTAAAAACCTCTTTTAGTATTAAGTTTTAGAAATTTTAACTTTATTAAGTAAAACTATAACAATAAAAATTTATCGAAGAATTTAGACCTTTTAAATTTTTTTAAAAAAAGTAATTTAGTATGAGAGAATACAGAAAGAGCTTTTTCTCATATTTAGTTATTATATAATTTATTTTGTTAAATAATTAATTAAAATATTTTCTATTTCATAAATAATTAATCAAAAATTCAAAATTATATAAAAATTTTTATTTTTAAAGATTATTAATAATTTTTATGATAAGAATAAATATATCAATGAAACAAAACAAAATTATTATAAAATATAGTAATATGTGATTTTGATGATAATATTATGATAAGAATAAAACAATATCTTGATAATATTTTGATAATAACTTGATAATATTTTAATAATATCTTTTTATCTCTTATATTTTATATTTAATTCCAGATTACACCGACACCTCTATTAGAAATAAGTCTTTTGCCATTCCTGGTTACTATAAACTTGCCAACTTGTCTTTCCCTCCAAGAGCCACTTTGATTGATGATGTTATAGCTTTTTATAGCTCTTTTTGTCTTTTGATTCTTTTTTTTTTGGGTTGATTCCGAGGGCAATGCCCTAAATTACAAACTGATTAGTGAAAATAAGTGACACCAACAAGATCATGAAAGAGCTAAGAGGCGATACAATCAGGCGGTTCCAAAAAATAATGCACTCCCAGATCAAAAGTGTAGGCATGGTAGAACACCACGAGGCTTAATAATCCCAACAAATTGTTAGTTGCTAGAGACTTCCTCTTCATCCAAAACTCTTTTGGAATCCAAAATAAAAGTACCTCTCTCTTAAACTTGTTGCTTCTAAAACAACATACAATGACCTTCCACCAACTCAGCTTCAGCGATAGGATTACTGTCCTCTCATTGCAACATGAAGAAGCTTCTTTCTCTTTCTGACCAATTTATCCACGTTCAGCTCTTGAAGTGTCTTTTTTAATATAATATCTGTCACTTTCATTTATGCCTATAACAACATGTCAATTAAGACGGTTCTGTTGACTGATTTATTGAATGTTGGAAAGCTTTAAAATGGCTTCTAAATTTTCATGGGATATTTCAACATCCACTGTACACTCGCCTGAAATAGAAGAGGAGAGTGTATGGGAAAGTATCAAGGGTTTAGGTGACTGTTTTCTTGACTGAGGATACAAGTTGCTTCATGCTTCTGCAAGATTTATGAAAGAGATATGACAACCACCAATTAACATTAGAGACTAACGAAAATATTGGATTAAGATGTCTGATGGTATAATCCTATTAAGATATCAATTTTGAAGATTAAATTTACCATTTTTCTGGATGATAGAAACTAAAAAAGAAAATTTTGAGATCGAATGCCCCCAAAATGGATATGAAATCAAAAAAATGAAATGACAAGATAAGCTGCGTAATGAAATATGTGGAAAAACGAGACAAGTATTCTCTACAATGATATTGTAAATCATATCAATTGAAAGGGATTTGGCGCCCTAACCAGAAGAGTAGGGCTCAAAATACAAATACAATCTAGCATACATCTCTGCTTGAGGTCAACTGCTATTGATTTCTTTCTACATTCTAGCTACTCCTCCTTTGCAGCATTTTGATAAACCCTATGCAAGAACATGAAAGCTACAAAAAATTCCATTGTGTCTACAAAAACTGCCTATGTAATCTATTAATACCCATGATCCACCACTAAAATGAGGAGAACATACATCTCCATAAAGGGGCCTATCTATATTTACAAGCAGCATGCGATAATCAGCAGGTCTTTCAATGATGATCATGCCATTCCAGTGCACCTTATCGATCATTTATGTAATTTAATCAGGACCGAACCATCTGCACATAATTTCAGACGAAGCTATCAAGCTTAATCTCTATTCATGGAAAATTAAAAGTAAAGCAGACAACAAGCAAAAGAGCTCATCACAATTATCAGTCATAACAAATCCCATTCAAGAGTACACAGTCCAGGTCAACTTCACTGATCTCTAGTTTAAGATTAATTCAATTATGACCAACTACTGACTCCTGCATAGTGCATATGACATTTATGCACCCAAATGTGAACGTTTGCTGATGAGAAAAATATAAAAGGGATGTCGTTTCAATTCTATGCAAGAAATGAGATGGATTTTTTTCCTGGTATGAATTCTACTGCGATTATGATAACTGGTTATGCTTTCTATTTCTAGCATTCTAATCCACTGTTTTCTCAATTAGCTGTAGAAACACTAATCATCAGTGCAAAAAAGGGTAATGACATTTACCATCTTGGGTGTGGTCTTTGCTTTTAATGTCTTTAAAGCTGCATCTGCGAATGCTTGTGCTGCTTCTGCGTCAGCCTCAGCAGCTTCTGCCTCTCTGGCTGCCTCTTCAGCTTCTGCTATGGCAGCTTCTGCCTCAGCAACAGCTCGAGCAGCAGCAACAGCAGCCTCTTGTGCTGTCATGCTCCTCATCCTGGCTAGCTCAAAATCAATCTCCGACTTTGTCAGCATACTGAACTCATCCCTCTCAACTTTAGGAGAAATCCTGTGTCTTCCATCCCACAATGACATGGAAGTACTTCTGCTATCAAAAAATGTTGAAGAAGGTGCAATCCTGTACCTACGTTTAACCTACAGCAGAGAGACATGAACTAGAGTTAATAACAATCTAACTGCGACTAATTAGTGTAGAAATTCACACACACAAAAATAAAATTTAAACATAAAGCGGCAGTAAAATCTGGACTGAAGCATACTTTATTGCATAAAAACTTAATTTTGATGCTGACAGACTCAGGTGCACATGAAAACATGACTGCAAGTTTCCATCAACTACTAAAAGGTCAAATTATGTATCAACCACTTCAATCAACCTAGCTAAACACATTTTTCTCCATCCCTAATGACTCATTCAGGGACGAAAGGAGGATATCCACCATTTTGGACCATATAACTATGTGCTTCTGACTTTCAGCAAGGTGAAAATATTGCATATGGACAACTATCGTGGAGAACATAATTACCTTTATCAGTTTCCCGTTTGCAGTCAGATACTTCAATTTTGCCGACAATATCCTCTTAAAATCTTGTGGTGGCCAATATTGCTCCTACAGAATTAACCAGAACAGTTAGGCAAGGTCAAAGTCAAAGATTCATCTATATCAAAGAAACACACCTGGGCAGAAGATGCCATAAATAAAATAAACAGTGGCAGAACAATTGCTTTCCTTAAAAAATGCACAAAGCTCCTGATATGCCGTGGGATTATAGTGTGCCATAACTTGGTAAATTATTGGGATCTTTAACCATACAACCATTGAGTAAAACAAGGGGAAAAAATGATTTCTGAGTGATGTCATCCTTAATTACTTCTAACACAAAGAAATCTTTGGGCTACATCCAAATAGAAAGCCTCCTGAGGATGATCTATATTGTTTGGCTTTAGACAAGGAAAGCATTGAACACTTTCTGAGAATCCTCTGTTATTGTACACTACCGTCTGTCCTCCAAGAACCCATTCTTGATCACATCCAACCTTAAAACTAATGAAAATTTCCAAAAATATGATGCTATTGAAACTTCAAAATAGTACCTTCTTACAACTGGCCCTTCAAATCATCATCAGAAGTTAGGCCTCAGCGGCTACTGATAAGCCAATACAGTTTAAAATTATGCTCTTTGATTCTTTAATCTTTTACATTGTAGTGAGGGCGTAGACAGTTCATTACACTTTGGACTATTATCAATCACAACAAGCATCTAAGAGATATGTATTACATGTTAAACTTTGCGAGCATTAAGAAATTGCAAGCAATAGAATACCTCTATGTAAGAAGCAATTGTTGTTTTATTTGAACCACCAGGCTCCTTCAAGGCAGTTATAGCCTCCATAATGAGATATTCCAGCCTATAGCAATGAAAAGGGGAAAATAGAAATTGTTAGAAGGAAAAAGGAAGAATATATCTTACTGATTAACCAGTATAACCCACTGCCACCTGCAACTATAAACAGATAAAATGAATGATATACAATGATGAGGGTAGCACATAATGGAAACATGTTTACCTTTGAAACACATCATGATTGTTTTTACGGTGTATAAAAAATGCATACAAAGGAGTCTAGTTATGCCTAACATTTTCCATATATGTCCTGAATTAAAAACAAACTTATACCAAGGCAAGATACAACAGAAGCATCCTAGCTAGAGTTGATAGGAGCAATGCATTATCATCTCAAAACTGGCCAGATTGATCGGCCTAACCAGTAAAGATACCTTAACAATTTGAAAACGTCAAAAAATATCGGTTATAGATATACTACCTCTCCATTACATTTACTAGTGAAGCCATCATGTTGAGTCGTCATCATTTTCTCTTTGAGTTTCTTAACTAACTCCATATACTCCATCTGGCAATTTATTTTTTCCTTCTACAGAAACAACACAAATGCCAATTTGGATACATTTTCATTTTAAAAAAGTTTCCTAACTAAGAAATGTTCACTCATTCCGCTTTTGTTTCCTCATGTAGTTGCCAAAGGTTAAATGAGCA
>JANZLC010000201.1:32843206-32865204 GCA_026413385.1 Erythroxylum gracilipes | reverse complement strand
AATCCACTCAAAGATTCTGCCCTTATCAATTTTTCCTAAACAACTTCCAAATTTCCGTCGATCATAACTCCTAGTCCAGATATCGAAAAGTTGCATACTTTATGGACACAAAAAGCTTTCAACAAACACTACAAGTTTCATGTAGATTATTTTCTCTAATTTTGCCTAAATCAAAAGCCAACTTTTAACCCCAAAAAGTCAAGCTCCAAGCAAATTAATACTTAACTTTGACTTGACTTTGACTGATCATAACTCTTACTCCCAAAAAATATCAAACTTTATGGCTACGGAAAGCTCTCGACAGAGGCTACAAGTTTTAAGAAGATCATTTCCCCAAATTTGGCTTAAATCAAAACGTCAACTCTCAAGTCAAACTTTTCTAATTTAACAACTTTTCACACTTTCACTCTTTATTTCTGAATTTCAACTTCCATTACACAATGCATATATAAAACGCTAATTTTATATCATTTCTTAGTTTTAAATTCCACTAAAAAATTGGAGTCCAACAAATGAATTATTGGATTGTTCTAAAATAGTGGTGCAAAATATTGTACACAAGTTGTACTTGTTGAAGCATGATAAAATATGACGTAATATTCAATATTGGATGATATGATTTGCTTATAATTTGGATTATGAATTGTCCTTGTATTTTGATATGAGTGAGCACATCAATGATGGTTCACTCACTGAGCTTGTAAACTCATCAAAATTGCAACATTGTTTTTTTCAAATCCAGGAGGAATCTAACTAGTCTAGTTGAAGTAGCTTCTGCATATGGACATGAGTTAGTGGTTGAGATCGGTTGTACCTGCAAATGTCTTCAGTTATTTTGTATCAAGAATTGTATTTCTCAACTATTGTACAATGTATGTGTGAATTCTAAATGTACAATGACTATTATGACTGTATATGTTTGTAAATGAAATGGGTAAAATGAATTTTTGGAATGCTTAAGATGTGTTTGATGCCTGAAAATATGTGCCATTCTCGTAGAGTATGTTCTGGAATATTCGTCGTTACGTTCGGGCATATGCTTTATAGGAGTGGAATGTTACATTGAAAGCACAGGAAATCCCATACCATCACTGATCAGTTCAAATTTGACAGTGTAAACAAAATTGAAGAACAGAGAGTATTTGAAAACTTAGGAGAGGAAGTCAATCCTTATACAGTGTTGAGATGGACATCAATCGTAACAAGCTAACCACTAAAATTGATATAGTCGTAGGATAAGTCATAAATGAGTTGCTACATTGTTTTGCACTATGATACGATAAATCTTGCAAGTTAGCATTTGGGATGAGAGCTAGTCAATGTCTAGGTGGTTGTGATTCAGGAGATTCATAATCTCCAATACTGCTTCTTGTGTTAAGCTTGTAATGCTTTTCCGTTTGGTAGATTTAATGTTACAAAGTTATGAATTTCAATTTAATGAAAGTAGTTTCACAACCTAGCATTTGACAACATTTTTGTTCACACTAGTCCACTTGTGATCCACGATAATGGTCAAGATCTCATCTCACTTACTATAGGGACGGCAATGAGTTGACCCACAAATTAAATCAAACTCAGACTGGTCTGAGGTTCAATTTTTCTAAATAAAATGACATCGTTTTACTTTTTAAAAAAATTAGGCTTCAAGTAAGCCTAGGCTTGGACAATTTAAACCTGGACTCGATTAAAAAAAGACGTTATTTTATATTTTTAATTTTAAAAAAAAAATTAACGAGACCAGCCCATTGCCATCCATGTTTACTGATAGGTAGTACATATAAAGAAAAAAAAACTATCATTTCTATAATAGAAAATTTGTAATTATTATCTTTTAAATTTGTATTTAATAAATCTTTTAAGGTATGCAATAATTTGTAAATCACTTGTAGCAGATAAATCACCTTAATGAATCAATTATTCAAATCAAGTTAAAAGCTTATCTGAGGAGATTATTAAAGGACTCTTAATCAAAAAAGTGGGAAGTAAGTCGGTTTTCTAATGTGATTGTGCATTTGTGATTCTTTTGTCCTTTCTGGAATTTGTTAACTATGACTGGGTAAGGAAACAGAACTTGAGCATTGCTAGCTTTCTACAGCAATTTTAATAATGACATTGGAAGATCATGATGTCTTACATGCATCTGGGCTTCAGTGAACTGAGACCAGTTTGTCTTCGCAGGCTTACTGTGATCATGTCAGTTTTTCCACATTAGCAAGACAGAGCGAAAAAAGTATAAAATGAACCAAGATTACCAAGCCCAAATGCTTACTTCCTCAGTGGCTCCCAAATTAGACCGGTCAAGATTCGAATGAGTTGAGCTGGCCGTTGAATAATGATGATTAATATAATAGATAACAACTTCCTTAGCTTGTTTGGGAGTATTATCCGCGTTATTTTTAAGATAAAAATGTAAATTTTTATGCAATTTAAGTAATATAAAAATTTACATATCGAGAAGGGAATCAATGTGTTGATCAATTGACTCATTTAACTTCTTTAGTAGGACAGGGCCTGCATACTTTTCAGGAGCCTCTAACGAATATTTTAGATACACTATCTTGAGACAAACATAGAACCCTTCATAAAGATCTAGGATTTACGACATAGTTGTTTTTGCTTTTCTTTCCCTTGTATCAAAAAAAAAATTGTTTACTTTTAAAAGAGTTTTTCTTATAATTTTATTAAAATACACAATTCATTAACGAGATGATCAACTAAACCTAACAAAATTTTGTTCATGTCTGATTGGCTTTGGTCAACTGAACCTAACAAAATTTTGTTCATGTACGATAGAATACTTGCATTATATGGCATACACACTTAACAAACCACAAAGACTCCAAAAACAACTCGCAAAGGCATGTGGTAGACTGCCTAATTTGATTTCTTGTTTACTTAATCAATACCCAATATTCACACTTGCTCTATATTTATGGTTGGTGCATCTTACATTGACTAAGCAGCATCATATGTTAAAGGAAAAACATAGAGCATAAAATGGACAAGCAATAAAACATTGAATTCAATGCACAGGTAACTTAAGAGCACATTACACTAATCTTGAAGCCTTTGCCTTAATCGTTGCTTGTTGATGAAATTATGTTCTATTTCTTTATTAGGTTAGAGAGTTACGAAAAGTTGAATTTCAGATGAGAAGTAGGCGTCGAAGGCAAGAGATGGTGAGCATCCGCGGTTATTTTAATACCCATTATTGCCGATTTCTTATTTTATATTTGAATTATACACGTCAAATCTTTGGTTTCAGTTATTTTGTTTCATTAAATCTCATATATATATATATTGACGTAAGGTCTATATAAATATGTGAATAAAATTTAATAAAATATGATATGAATACCATAACCTGAACAGAAGATTTGATCCCAGAATCATAGGGTTCAACTATTGTGATAACTCTTTAATTTTCCTTTTTTTAAAATTAATATTGAAGGTATTTTAATTGATTGGAACATTTAGAGTTTCTTTAGGCACTGAACACATGAAATGGATGCGAAGAGGGTTGTATCATATTTTCATCAACAAAAACACTTACATTGATGACGTTATTTAGAAATAATTTTACTTTCTTACTAATTTTTAGTGATAAGATTTGAGTTACCAAAAGATCAATGAATTTATTAATTAATCGTTCAATTTTATTAATTAAAAAGTATTTTATAAATTAAAATAAATCAATTAATTTTTATTTAGCAATTTTTTAATTAAATTTTAAATTATTTGATAAATAAGAACAATTTTTAAATTATATTTCAATATTTTTAATTTCATCTAATTTTTAGTTATTTTATAATAATTTAATTTGGATTACACCATTTTGGTTGGAGCGTTGCTATCGGAATACTTTTATAGAACGGTGATAAACTCTGGCACCAGTTAGGCCATCATCTCAAGGATGATGCAGGAAAATTCATTGCGTGTCGGATAGTGTACACAATCCTGTCATTTCCCAATTATATTATTATTACTTCACGAGCAAAGCGTCAACTCAATTAGCACTTTTAATTACTAATTAAAAAGAAGAAGACGAATTCATCCAATACAAAAGCAGACACATGTTCGCTAAACCATACTCTAACTAACGGATCAATTGCAATAATTTTGATTTGTTAAAGGGCATTCCATTGTTGTCATACCTTGGAATAAGAATTCACCTAATGCCATTGTTATCACACCTTGGAATTCACCTAATAGCCGCGATTAGTAATCTTTGTAACTCTAAAAACAAAAGATTAAGCAACGTTAGTTGACTAAACTTGATTGAATAATGAGTTAAGATAGTATTGTTTCATGGGTCAAATTAAGACAATAAGTTATACTAAACTGCTACCTTTTGAATATTTTCTGGTTAAATAGTTAAATATAAATAATAATAATTCATAAATTATGTATTTTAAATACAGTAATTAATATATTAGTAACTTAAAATTAAAATATATTTAATGGGATTAATAATTATAACTTGAATCTGTTTTTATTTTCAAATTGTCCTTTAAATTAGAACAACAACAACAACATCTAGCAAAAACTCCGTTAACACTCGGAGTCTGGAAAAGTCCAATAATACGCAACTTTATCTCTAATTAATAAAAAGATCGTTCTCTAAATTACTATAACAAAAAACAATTCTGAGTGTCTATTTGGATGGGCTTTTAGGAGGTTAATAAGCACTTTTTTCCACCACACAAGTCTTTTTTAAGAAAAATGGGTGTTTGACTGTAAAATAAAAAGACACTTCTTTAATAGATATGACTTTTTTGGCAGCTAAAATACAACTTTTTAAGAATTGAAGCTTCTCAAAAAGTACTTTTTCAGGTAGATTTTTCAGATCAATTAATGAACATATTTTTTAGTCCATTTTGTCCTTATGTTTTACACATAATCCCCACTATACCCACAAACTCATCTTCTCATTTATTATGTATTTAACTATTTACTCAACTTGGATATTTATTTTAGGATTTATATAATATTATTTGACTTTTTATATGATTTAATATTTATTTTCGATATTAGTTTACTTTTGTTATAATCTATATAAAATATTTGGTTAGATATATTTTTATTTACGTTTCATATGGATTAAAATTATATAATAAGTAATATATTATGGTTTGCATATTGTTTAATATACTTTAAATAATATTTATATGCATAAATAATTTTTATTACAAAATAAAATATAGTTAAAATTAAAATTACTTTTTATTTTTATGTTACTAAATAATCTACTGTATGAAGCTCTTTCAAAATAATTCTTTTTTAAATGATAGTAGAATAGTCAACTGGCTCTTTATAAAAGTTCTTCTAAGAAAAGATCTAAAAAAAAACTCTACTAACAAAAACTCTATTAGGATAAGCCCAACTAAACAGAGGTTAAATGGTAAACGCATAAACAATAATACGTGCTAATTAAACTTCTAAATTTTAATCTGATTATCCATATTTTGGAAGTATAACTTATGCTAGGCATTAATTTCTATAGTTGATCCGCCATTAATTCATTTTCAGTTATAGATGGATTATAGTTATTCTAAAATGCGTTAAGTTTTAATTAACTAACGTTAAATGTACAATTTTGGGTTTATTAAAGATTATAAAATGAATTACTCTTTTGTTAATTATCATTTTGGTGACAAATAAAGTGTTGGGGAGAATTTTAAGAAATCAAATAATTAATTAAAGAAAAGAAGAAAAAAAAATCCGAAGAATGAGTGATTAAAGATGATTACATCACTGAGAAAGGAGAGAGGTCATAGTCAAATGAGCATGGAGAAGCCAATGGTCGCTTTCCAAACAAGAAAAAGAACTCTTCCATTCTGGCGTCAACGCGGAACCCAACAAGTTAACTCCAAAAACTATAAACCACGTTTGCTTCACTTATGGTCATAACAGTCCGTGCCTAACTCCATCCTCTCTGCCCCTACCTCTCCATAGCTCTATTACACACGAAGAAAGTGTAACTCTGAAGCACATTTCAGCTCATCACGCTTGTCTTGTGCTTCTCTAAGTTTTGAGAAACAGAGTAATCAACAGAAAGAAGGTGGAAATGGTGGAAAAGGGTGGAGGTGCTAAGGTTGACGAGTTCCAGCCTCACCCTGTGAAAGAGCAACTTCCGGGCATCGACTTTTGCATCTCTAGTTCTCCTCCTTGGCGTATATTCACTCATCTCTGCTTTCTCATTCGTTTCAAATATCAAAATGTTTGGTTTCCTTGTTTCCGTTGACCGAAATGCAGTGATCATGTGGGATCAAGTAGGAATATCATGATTATAATTTCTCCCTTTTGAGAAATATAACAGAAGATTACCTCACTCCGACTGTCTTTTTCTCCTGGAACCTACGTGAGAGATAGTATCCCACTGATTTCTTAGAATTTAAGCAATTCGGAGAAGTTAGCCTTGAAAGTTTCAATTGTTTTTCTGTTGCGCTCTTGAATTTGCTTCCTCTTCCCTGCACTTCTTTAGTCACATCTGTTTGGGTCAACCACCTCTCTCGTCTGTATTTTGCTTCACCTATGTGTTGTTTATACGTAATATATCTAGATTTTGGAATTATAACATTTATGCATTTGCTGTTTACTAAGCAAAATGATCAGTTACTGATTAACAAAAGAATTGCAAATTCCTATGGTAACGCATGTGATGAATACTATCAAAATTTGTCAATGTCTTAAATTACCAATTACACCATCTTTGAGATATGGCTCTTTGCGCACACAATCTCCAGATAACACAGTTATGTAACTTGCAATTCTACTTGCGGAAAATTCATACTGTTTTCTGTTTATTTCTGGTCTCCTTGTACTAAATATTTTCGCATGTATTGAAATTCCTTGTTTTATGCAGCTGAGGCAGTATTGCTTGGATTTCAGCACTATATAGTGATGCTTGGAACTACCGTGATCATACCAAGCATATTAGTCCCTTTGATGGGTGGTGGCAATGTACTTAAGATTCACAGCACTGTCATGGAAAAAAAAAAAAAGAATTCCACTTTACTTTTGTTTTCCTGAAACTTTTGATGATTTTGTTTCTGCTGTTCTTCTGGTCTCTCAGGAGGAGAAGGCTGAATTAATCAATACCATTCTCTTTGTTGCGGGGATAAACACACTCTTGCAGACTTTGTTCGGTGCCCGAGTTCCTGTAGTGATGGGGGGATCTTACGCTTTCATTATTCCTGCCACCTCCATTGCTTTATCAAAAAACAGTGACAGTAGTAGCGCATCACTTGATCAACATCAGGTTGTTATTTTCTCATTTTATGAATCAAGCCACATAATGTCCTCACCTGCACATATATTCGGTTGATGGTTGTTTAGTTTTTGTGCTTATGATCTTTCATCTTCTTTCGTGGGTGGATTTAGAGGTTTACTCAGTCCGTCAGAGCCATACAAGGAGCACTGATCATTGCTTCCTTCCTCCAAATGACAATCGGTTTCTTTGGCTTCTGGAGAATATTTGCAAGGTATGAATTTGCAGAAGCATGGTACTGGAACTTGGAAATGTATTTGGTTAACTTTTTTTATTCAAAGGAGCTTCATTTGGATGTCATGTGAGGCAGATTTCTAAGCCCTCTTGCTGCCGTTCCTCTTGTGACTTTAACGGGACTTGGGCTCTATGCACGTGGATTTCCACAGGTAATTCTGTGCTGAAGGCCTAATTCTACTGTTACTCTGATCCTTGCCTGTTGAAAAGATGGAGATTCTTGCTCAGACATTCTTTTAATCACAAAAAGCTTTTAAAACAGTTTCAAATAATTCAGGATACTCAAGGCCCCGAAATCCATAAGAAGTAAAACTCTCATCTGTTCCTAACGTCGTTGACTTCTAGGGACGCAATGATTTCTTGTCTTCATTTTTTCCTTTAGTTTATCTCGCTGATACACTACATTAGTCCAGACTCCAGACATACAGTGTCTTCTGTAATGCAGTTTTTATTTTCTAATTCCTAAATTTTAGAAACTCTTTACTTCTGTATGAACCCTTTCTCTGGCTATGTCAAGCCGTGTCTCTAGAGATGGTTACTTGAATTTATACGACCGATGGGACAGTAGAAAACTTTTAGGGTTTTATTCCTCAAGTTGGGTTTGCACCAAGAAGACGCTCTGGTTTTAGTGGACCATTTCTGATACGAGCACAATTATCATTGGCCCTTTTAAACTAAAACTATATGATGATTCTGAATGACTTACCTTTGTGGTTAGTGTGTTGAATGTAACTTTCTACCGGTTGAATATTGCAGGTAGCAAAATGCATTGAAGTTGGGCTTCCAGCGTTAGTAATTGTTGTGTTCCTATCTCAGGTACTATATGCTGTCAATAAAATCCACATTCCCCTCCGTTGTTTAACCTCTCATAGATCCTAGGAATGCTCGTGTATATGTCTATTTGCACTCATAGTCTTTCTGATTTGGCAAATAAATGGGAATTCTTAGGATGGATGCTGGAATATTTTCTTAATTCATCACTTAGGAGTCAAAAAAGTGGTTGGACTTAGTCTCACCTTAAATTCATGCTTGTAAGGAAGAAAAAGATTGCATCTTTTGGTGGTCTTTACTTGATATACTATTCTGGCTAATCATTAACATGGCAGTTTCTTCCTCATATGTTGGAATCAAGAGCATCGATGGTCACCCGCTTTACAGTTCTGTTTTCTGTTGCAATTATATGGGTCTATGCCGAAATTTTGACTGCAGCAGGTTCATATGACAATTCATCTCCAAAAACACAAAGTAGTTGTCGTACTGATCGGTCGGGGCTCATTGGTGGTGCTCCTTGGTGAGCGTGATTACTCTTAGACTGGATTGCTTTAATTCTCATTTGACTGTGAACTGACTAAGAGAATCCATTTATAACGACTGTAGACTATTGTTGTTGACCAGTTTTAACTGATTTCTTTTTCGTTTCTTGTTTATAATTTGTATAGAGTAACAAATAGTCACATTTGCATAGACTGGATAGATAAAGGTACTGGTTTCTTAAATCTAATAATATGAAGCGAAATTCATTCTCCAGCATTGCCGCTATATTTGAAGGGTCAATGGACTTGAAGTAAAAAAGTACTTGATCATATACTGTGTCAGTGAACTGGAACTTATTTCTCACAAATGAACATGGTTTATGGCAACTTCTGGTTTGGGAGTAACTGTTTTTCCTAAACATGGGATAAGTGGAATTGTTTGTTTGTTAAGTACGACATTTGCTAATATCTTCTTTTACTTGAATGTAGGATAAAGGTTCCGTATCCATTTCAATGGGGAAAACCAACATTTGAGGCTGGTGATATTTTTGCAATGATGGCTGCTTGCTTTGTTGCCGTTATTGAGGTGCAATTATGTGAACATCATTTATCTAATCTTGGATGCTCAATGCGATAGTTTACTTAGTTCACTTTGATAAGCAAATATGAAATATGCTTGTAATGCTGGTTTTATAGCGATTACTACTTTCGAAAAGCTTTTAAACTGATGTTGTTTGCTCCTCAGTGCTTATCATTACCTCTTTCTGAATTTTTGTTTTTGTCATTTTGCAGTCTAGCGGTACAATCATCGCAGCATCCAGATATGGGAGTGCCACTACAGTCCCTCCGTCTGTGCTCAGTCGTGGTATAGGTTGGCAGGTAGGTTCATTTTCTTTGAAGTCCCAAGGCTTTCAACTTTTAAATCAAAGATACAACATGCTATTTGGTTCAGAACTATTTTTCACTTGTTCACTTTGTTTTAATTGCAGGGAATAGGGACTATGCTGACTGGTTTGTTCGGTGCAGGAAATGGTTGCACTGCTTCAGTGTAATGATCTCCTGCTTCTGAATTTAGTAGTTTCTAACAACGTTTGCAATATAGAACTGGAGGAATTGCTAATCTTAGTCTGTGATCTGATTGTGCATTCTTTGTACTTCCAGTGAAAATGCAGGTCTGATGGGATTAACACGAGTTGGAAGCCGGAGAGTAATTCAAATATCAGCAGGATTTATGCTCTTCTTTTCTGTACTAGGTGCACAATTCTACTAAAAACAATCAAACAATGTTTCAAAGAAGGATGTAGTCCTTGATTTCTAGGTTTGTGACTCGAGTGTTTGGCCTCGTAACCAATGTCTTGCAGGAAAATTCGGGGCTGTTGTTGCTTCAATACCTTTGCCAATTTTTGCAGCTATCTACTGCGTCCTGTTTGCCTATGTTGGTAGGTCCCCTGTTTTTCACGTTAATTAACATGGAACAAACAAGAATCAGTGGTCTACAACATCTTCTATCCGTCGTTCCATATCAATACTTCCGAGGGGAAGCCACATAATAAAGTTTTGACTATGATATGTTTGTTGGATGCACAGCATCAGCAGGTCTGGGACATCTCCAGTTTTGCAACCTGAACAGTTTCAGGACAAAGTTCATCTTAGGCTTCTCCCTCTTCATGGGCCTCTCAGTGCCACAATACTTCAACCAATTTATGCTGGTAGAAGGTCATGGCCCTGTTTCCACTGGTGCTATTTGGGTGAGAATGCCTTGAATTACCTTAGTAATTTCTCCGTACAATATATATAAATAGTCTTATATATCTGTCACTTTTGTGCAGTTTAACGATATTATGCAAGTGATTTTCACATCTCCAGCAACAGTGGGAATTGCAATCGCATATTTATTGGACATCACTCACAGCCTGAGGCACAGCTCCACTCGCCGAGATAGCGGGAGGCATTGGTGGCAAAAGTTTAGATACTTCGATCAAGATGCCAGAAGTGAAGAGTTCTACGCTCTGCCCTATGACCTTAACAGGTTCTTCCCCTCATTTTAGCTTGGAAGCTCTTGTTTGTCTTGTCTGAAAGAGCTTAAAATGAGCGCAAGAGTTTGAATATGTCACACTTGTACATATTGCCATCTCGTCACAGTACCAAATTCTGACTGCATTAAAGGAAATTTACATGGGATAGCTGTGCCAGGGGCCATCATGCAACCTGGTAACTGTTGTCAGCTGATTTGAGTACGATATGATACTGTTCCATACCTGATGTGATTAATAAGAATTCAGAGAAAAGACACTTCACTGTATAAACAACGGTGATCGAGTCCAACTTCATTTGTACTCGCATTAAAAGACTTGTCTTACAGCCTTTCTTAGTCAAAACAGTACCTTTGAATCATGATGCCTATGGCATGTTTATCTCCCAAGAACTGTAAATGCTTGTTCACTAGTGAGAATTGTTTGATGTGACTGTGGAGTTAACAGAATCATAGAGGTCAATCTTTTTGCTTTGAGGATGGAACATATTTTTCCCACTGTTTCTTGGAATCCGGCGATACAAAAGCTCAAAACCTCACTAGCCTAAAAGCATATGCTCCAAGCTTCCTATGCCCACTTCTTTGCTAAACTCGAAATAAGCAATAAGTTGGTTTTGCATTTAGCTTTTCTTTCCCAAGTTGTTGCCAACCATTGCTTGAATCTTCCTTCTTTATGCACATCCACTTTCTTGAATTTCCCATCGCTTTCTTGAAGAATATTTTCGACTTGTTTGTGACACAACTTTATATACGTGATGAAAAGTTCCATCTTCCAAAATCTATTTACTCTACTTGTGTGCTTGTACACTAAATGTCAAAGGTAACAGTGACAAAGGAAAATTTTTCATAGTCTATGTTTTGGTCTGACAATCATGAGATGTAATAAAAATAAAGAAATTCCTAGTCAAGGCTATTAAAGTGTGAATGGCTTGAGCAGAAAATATACATGGTTGAATTGTACACAAACTGGATTGGCATATTACCTTATTGCATACTGGCAAATTTCTGCCGACTCCTATGAGCTGTCTTTCATTTTCACTTATCATATTTTGTCCTCCAGTTTGAATGTCAGAAATTAAAAGCTCCTCATTGAAACTCAAATGCTGTAGACTGTAGAGCCATGTGCTTTTAGATGACATTGTCTTGGCGGTTCAATTATAGTTTCCAAACTTCCAATGAAGAGAATCAGAAAAATATAAGAAGAAATGGCAATTTTCTTTTCCCTATCCCATATGATTGTGACTGCCTCTGCAAAACTACCAACTATATTCAGCTGTTAATGGCTTATGGGAAACATAATATTGGAATTGCTCTTATTGTTCGTGGAGCCATTGAAATTTGATGTGAGGCTTAAGAGATATGGTCTCTTGATTGGTTTCATTGTCAAAAGATGAATGAGATGGTTACTAGTTGGAATACAAGTCCTTGCATAACATTTATTTGTTCTGATATGACATGAAGCTTAAGCTCATTGGTCCAAAGTCCAAACTCCTAAGCCGTTCGACTATATAAAAATATGAAGGGCATAAATAATACCCACCAATAAAAGGAGCGTTTTAGAAAGTCTAAATCCTTTTCCACAAATTGCCAAGAACTTCAGAAATTGTACAGAGGCAGTTATGGTGAAGCGTCAAAGAACTTTTGCATTGTATCTGTATCGCACTACTGCGCAAACATATGCAAAAGACACTGTACAGTATATGATTAGCCCTATCAATTATTACCTGCACTCCTAATTGTCCCTTACTATGTATTACTCTTCAAGATATGTCCTACGGAATATGGATTATCTATAAACGGGGTGCAGGTTATTTATTTTCTATGCAAAACCTACTGCTCCTCGTATGCCTAATAATGCACACTCAAAAATTGACAAACTGTAGTTCACTCACTAGGGATCCCCATTTGTGTAGAGTTTTTCCTTTTTTGAATGTCAATTCCAAGTTTGCCTGCCATAACTGAGACCTACCATCATTTCCAACCACTTACAGGAATTGAACATCTTTTGTGAAGAATAGGGTTGGATTATTGTACTTTCAAGAATTACAGACATGTTTTGGGTAAAAAAGTATGGAAATAAGGTAAAGTCGAGAGCCTAGGGACTCAGGTTCAGCTATCGACCATAACACCTTACTCCAGAGTCCAGACCGAATACTAACAAAGAGATGCTATTAATTATCCTGTCCTCATAATGTGTCAAACATTGATACCCATAATGGTTTTGGAAGGATAGCTATTGCTACCAATGATTCATGCAAGAACAAAGAATCAGTGATACATCTTAGTGCTCAAAATCAAGCCTGAATGCATCAAGAAAAATAGTAACCAACAATCTAGTCATTTTTACCATGCAAGTCTTTTTCAATAAGAACGCATTGTTTTGAGTTACTGATTGATCTCAAGTTATATGGTTTAAGATAGAACGGGTGGGTTTAATAATACTGAATTTGTCAAGATTTGTAACTGTAATTGTAGAGAAAAGCATTTTGACTGTTTGTAATTGTGATTGAAGTTTTGCATTTATGCCAATAAGTGAAAAAATTGCAAAAGGCCATTGACTGAGATACCAATTGGTCCAAACAAAAACCACTTCCAATACTCACGTGGAAACTCCACCACCCTCTGCTCTGCCTCACTTACTCCTTTCTACATAAACCCCATCCCCAAAAACAGCTGTGGTAGGAGCCAGACACAGACAGAGAGACAGACATAGCTACACACATTAGTTGAACAAACTATGCTAAAGAGAAACAAAGACCAGAGATTGAAGAGACATGTTTTAAGCAAGCAAATGACCAGAAGACACCCCTCCCGTCGCAAATGCCGTTAACCTGACGTTAGAAAATCTCCATATCGCAGCTTATCATCATCATCGTCACCAACACCGCCGACTGCGCCGTCATGTCGTCTTCGCCGGAGCCCTCTTCCTCCCCCACCAACGGTCTCTACTGCGGCGAGGACGCCAGTGAGGTGGTCCCATCCAATACCGACGACTCCTGGGTCAATGATCAACCCCAATCCTCGTTCTCCAGCGGTTTTCTGCCGCAGACGGACGAAACCTACATAACCAACCTTATTGACTCTGAACCCCACTTCATGCCTCAGTCTGATTATCTCCACCGTTGCCGAAACCGCTCCGTCGACGTAACTGCTCGTCAGGATTCCATTAATTGGATCCTCAAGGTATAAATATACGTGCCCATCAAGGTAGCTGTGTAAAAAATGAATCTTTTAATTAGTTCGTGGATTGAGTTTGTGATAATTGGTGAAATGCAGGTGCATGGCTATTATCGTTTTAGGCCAGTAACGGCTATGCTTTCTGTCAACTATTTCGATCGCTTCCTTTCTTCTCATTCTTTCCCGGTAAAGATTTACACCCCTCTTACTTGCTGCATATTTTCCGCGAAATTGCCAAGTTTTCCCTAAAAATATCACTTTTCTAACTACACTGCTGTTTTCTTACTGAAACGTCGAAGATGTCATCTTTTTCGTGAAGAATGTCGGATTTTGCGGGAAACTGAAAGTCTTTGCTTCAGAAAATGTTATCTTATTTTGTTAGTGTCATTATTGTTGTTATTTGGTAAAATCCTAACACTCTAGGACAATTGCAGGTCAATGGGTGGCCGTTTCAGCTACTTTCAGTGGCCTGCTTGTCTTTAGCAGCGAAAATGGAGGAAACCCACGTCCCACTGTTGGTGAACCTTCAAGTGCTTGAACCTGGTTTTGTTTTCGAACCAAAAACTGTTCAAAGAATGGAGCTTTGGGTTATGGTCAATCTCGACTGGAGACTTCGCTCCGTTACTCCATTTGACTACCTCCATTATTTTATCTCCAAGCTTCCATCTTGCGACTTCAATCGGATCTTTGAAATTTCCTCCGCTCTCATACTAAGCACCACTCGCGGTAAGTTATAATGTTGTATGATTGCCCGCCAAAAAAAACCAGACTTGAAGCTTAACAGGATCTTCATTTTCAATCATTTTATCGTAATTGGACAAGAATTTCAATTTGCGTGTTGCTGTTGCTTTTACAGTGATTGATTTCTTGGGTTTTTCGCCGTCGACGTTGGCAGAGGCGGCCGTCCTATGCGCCGCCGGGGAGAGACTTGATGCAACGCCGACCGGAGGTGACGGGGAATACTACAATTCGTTCAACGACCGAGCGAAAAAAGTACATTGCATAACACATTCTTTGTCTCTGTGGTCTGGATGTGGAATATTTGAAATTTTTGGGGATAGTTTTATAAATAATTACACTTTCGAGAGTTTCGAAGATCTGAGAAGTATTGAAATCTGTGTCCTGAAAATTTTTATGTTCTCCTCTTTTTCCTTTCTCTCATTTTTGGTTTTTATTGCAAAGGAAATGGTGAGAAGCTGTCACCAACTAATGGAGGAGTACCTGATCGATACGTGTCCCTCGGCTCGGCTCAAGGTCCCGATGGCTGAGCCGCTTCCAGCGTCGCCGTCTAGCCCCGTAGGTGTGCTGGACGCCGCCGCTTGTGAAAGCTGCGACACTCGCTCCGAGAATCCCGGCTCAAGTAATCAAGCGGGAGGTCAGCAGTTGACTAAGCGGCTAAGATCGTCGGCACCGGATGCACAGCCACCATAGATTACCATCAATGGCGCAGACCGCAGACGCCGCTCCAACCACAACTACCGCCTCCATAGTCCATACACCTTCCTCTAATCTTGTCTTTGCATTAGGGAGGAAAAAGTAAAAGAGAGAGAAATCGCCCAGCCTTTTGGTTATTAGTTAATGCAAAAATTGAAGGGTAATGAGAGATTTTTGTTAGCTTGATTCTAAATTAATTAATTATATATATATATATATATATAGGTTAATAATGTTTTGGAATTATTTGTAAAGAACTTAATTATATAATTACTATTTTATTACAAAATTTATGCTGGCTTTTGGGAGTACTGCTTGAGATGAATGTCCAATGATCTCTTAATTATTCTCATCAATCATCCCTGCACGAGAACTAACGGGTCATTCTTTCCTACTCATAATACATATGATAGTTATAAAAGGCTTAAGCATGATACTGGCTTTCATTATTCTTGTTGTATGACGAAAGAGCCCCTGGCATCAGAAATATTGGAGCTGATGACGTGGGCATGAGGTAAGGGAGATGGGGGGAGGGGGGAATGAATGAGGACCGTACATCTGTAGGAGGTGGGGATGCAGCAAAGATTTTGATGTCAAATCACCTAGGAGTTTGTCCGGGACCACCAGGAGCAAAGCAAGTTACGAAGAGAGAGACTTGTGAGGGTGCTTGTTTGGGGGGAATCAACTGTGTAATACAATTAAGCAACATGCCCCTCCTGTATCTGAATAAGGAATCCAAACGCGGCCTTGAACGGAAAAGACAAGTTTGTAATGACCTTACTCGATTTTTTGATTTCCAGTCCTTGTTAACCACATGTTGTCTCCCCTCCTCGCTTCCTTTTTCTTCCTATATGGTTATGATTTTCTCTTTTTTCAAAGCTTTCATTTTTAAAAAGTTCCATATTTTGTATTTGGTTATTGCATTTTGTCCTAATAAATAAAAAGTCCTATTAGTCTCCTATACTTGGTTAAAATGGGACCCAACAAATTCTGTAGCTGGGATTTCCTACAAAAAGTTGGTCAAGGTGGGTCACACCCCCAGGCTGTAAGCAAAAGGTGCATACGGGTCCCACCATCTTAAACCTTCTTCTCCATAACTTCGCCGGAGGTTATGTAATCTAAATCTTAAGATTTGACTTGGTGCTCCGCCGTAAGTCATTTTCAATTTCATTATGATTAATCGGCCTCATTTTTTTATTATCATATTTGTATATTAATTTATTAGAAATAACTTTTATATTATATAAGAGTAAAATTGCGTATTATCATACCTCTTCAGACTTCGCTTTATTACGAAACTTCAGACTGAATATGTAATGATTAGTAAGATCAGGCAAGTAAAATTTGAAATAATTTAACATTTATCATACAACTAATCAAGGTGCGGTGTGCTTCAAAATTTTAAAATGGAGATAAGCATAATTAAAGATGATAAAAACATAATTATTATAAAATATATAATAATAACACTACTTAGTAGAATTCGTAGTAGCCTTATCCTCTAACTAGGAAAGATAATTATTATAAATTGCAATAATAAATATTACCAAAACATTAACAACAAAAAAAAAAAGGAAAAGAGAGAGTAAATGGCAAGATTTTGTATACATGTGAAAGTTGGGTTGGAGCAGAGATGGGCCCCACTTCATTAGGGGAAGAATTGGCCCACACAACATAGCCATGAGTGATGGGAGTAAAAGCCCTTAGCAGCTTTTGGTTAGAAAAGGGGAACGCAAAGGGTCTGAATAGTAGAGAGAATGAACTGCCAATGCATGAGACAAATCAGCATTAACAACGCACTCCCCACTCTCCTCCTTCTTTAGCTGTGTGTAATGCATCTCCATACTTATCTTCATCGTCAATTGGCACCTCCATACATCTCTTTCTCATTAATGTCATTTTGGGTTCTTCCAGGTTGGTTTTGGTCGCTTATTGGGTGCATACAGTCACAAGTATTTAAAAAATAACTTGAAAGCTATTATTATTTTGTAATTTTAGTTCAACATGGTTAATATCGGTTAAATCATATTTATATATCAAAAAGAGTGATTTATAACATATAAAAACAATTTAAGGTCAGCAAAATAATGTTAATGGTAATTAGGTCCTACAATTGTATCTCATAATAACGACTTAATTGTCATGGATGTCAATTTTGCCAAATTTGTTTCGGTGGAAGTTGGTTGTATGTTTTATAATCTAATTAAAGTGGATAGAAAACCAAAGTAAGACGTATTGGAGAAACAACAAAAGAGAATGGATCCCACAAAGATAGCAAAAACAAGGGAAGAAAGTGAACAAGATTATTGATAATCACACTTAAAAGTAGAAAATCTAGTTTGGCCAATAGTAAAAGGTTTTAAGCTTTCTTGGAGGATTACTTCTCTTAATTATGTATTATTAGTACGTAGTTGATATCAGCTCATAACCCACGTTAGCACAATCACCAATGTTTGATTGCTCTTGCAGTGACTTCAAATAATTGAATGGAAATTTAAAGACAAAAATGGACATGAGATGATCCAAAGCTTCGGCTCCAAGTTCGTATCAACAGCCAGCAAGTTAATTATATATCTTGCCAAAGAAGGGATTAGGGGTTGAGAGTCATCTCATTTGATCCAAGTACCCACAAGAAAATGGGTACAAGCTCACTTTTAGAACATTATCATTCTGTAAAGTCTGAGAGTACAAACTTTGTCGGGGAGTCAAAGCAAAAAGTAGTCATAAGAAGAATACTCTTTGCACCAGATCACCAACTGGACAAGAAAAACAAAAAGAAAGGTTGATTCAGTAGTTCAGAAACGGTGGCAGAGTACAGATTTCACCATACAATTACCATGTTTGATTGCCACATTGACTTCAAATATTCTAGTCTTAAAACTGATGTTTCTAATTTCTCCGGTGAGCCCTGCCCTGAGACAGCTTACCAATGCATATCCCGGTAGATACAACTTTTAGTGTCATTTATACAAGAGAAGAGCTTTTACCCTTTTCCTTATTTTGCCATGGTATGCATGGCTGTTTCTATGTATTGTCAAAGCTTCAATTCCCTATAATTGTAATGAGGTGGATTCATGTAATTTCGAGGTTATACAAAGATGGAGACGTGCAAAAAATTGAGTATAAGATCAATTAAGTATCTTCGTCGTCGTCGTCGTAAAATGAAGAGAATGCCTAAATTTCGTTGAACAAGTAATCTATTGTCCAATGAGACATCAATCAAACAGAGTATGCTGTTTACATTGACTTCATTTTCTTTGGTTTTAGGCAAAATTGAAAAGAAAGGAGATAAGGATAATACGATGAAAGCCTGTGGCCTAGGCTTTGAATATGGAGGCCCATAAGCCTTTTGGAGCTACTAATGAATCAATGGTATTACTTACACTCTTAAGGAAGCCCATCTTCAAATTTGGCTGAATCTCGGCTGTTAAATCCATTTCGATGTGATCAACTTATGACTCCGACTACTTTAGTTGTCAGGACCCTGAATTTTGTCTTATCATTGTTCTTTATATGAACACAATTTGACACACCTGTGATCTTCGTGGACATGCCAACATAGTCGAAATGTGGTTAAAAAAAATCAAACACACTAAAATTCTTATTTTTTAATAACTAAATAATAATTAATCAAGTATTTGTTGGGGGGCTTAGATTTTTGGAATTTAAAAAAGTTATAATTTTAGAAGAAATTCATGCCGTCCAACTCAATATTTTTAAGTTTTTTTTTTAAAAAAATTGGGTCTAACTTTACCCTAAAAGATACCTTGTAAGAGGAGGTTTGTTATATATTTATAAACTATTTTAATATTTTTTTACTTACTTAATGTAAGATTTTTGACACATCCCTTCAATTCAAAACAGAGTTAAGTATCTGATATGCATATTAGGCAAAAAATTACAGCATCTGAATATCGCTTTAAGTCATTATAACAAGTTTAGACTTTTTTTTTGGTAGGTAAAGCGGGTGATGCTCGAAAAGAAGTCTCTAACTAACGAACATAAGTAACACCAATAACATCATGAAAAAGCCACGAATTCACAGCATTCGGTGGGCTAGCTAAGGGATGAAAACCCAGATTAAAGTCATAAGCATGATGGGATAAAGCATCGGCGATGAAATTTCCTTCCCGATGTATATATGTAATCAAAATCCTCTTGAAAGATTCCATTCGCTTGCGTAAGCGGTAGCTAAAGCATTAACCTCATACTTTCCATTAATCATGTTAACGGCTAACAAATTATCACATTTAACTTGAATATCCCTCAAATTTAAACTCGTAGCATATTCAAGGCCATGGAGGACAGACCACACTTCCACATTCAGAATTGGACATCGACCAATGTTAACCACAAAGCCGCCTACCCAATTACCATGGCTATTGCGTACGACCCCTCCACCATACACTGCCATGCCATCAGCCGCTAGCGAGGCGTCTGTATTTAACTTGAATACTCCTGCCGGCGGTGTCGACCAATGCACCAGCCGCTCCTCTCGTCTTGACCCTGGTAGCCCTTGCTCGACACGCACAGTAGCTGCAATTTACACTGCCTGCTGTGTACCAATGCAACAAACAGCTTCAACAGTGAGGGCTGTTGGCTGTGAATCATCCCCCAAGAAAACCCTGTTTCGATGCTTCCAAAGTAGCCAAATAACAACCCCAAACACCACACTCCAACTCACATCAGTTTGATAGCATTGCATGTCGGCAATGTTGCGAAATAACCATGCATCCAAGCTCAATTGCGAGTCAAAAAACCATGCTCTCTGCTCATAAATCAGCAGCCTATTCCATACATCTCTAGCAAATCGACAATCGCGAAGTATATGCATAGTATGCTCAATGGATTCAAAGCATACCTCACAAGTGTTCGATGTAGACAAATGCCTCCGGCACCTTTCGGCATTTGTTAGCACCCCATTGCTTAAGCATAGCCACATGAACACTTTAATTCGTTGTGGTCCAACCCACTTCCAAATCCGATGCCAGGGAGCTCTCGGCACAACTTCGCTTTATCCACATAAGCTCAAATAGGCAGTCTTCAAAGTAAAACAACCCGAGGACGAGGGGCACCAAAAAGGTCGATCATTATCCATGCTTTCATCAGGCGGCAAAATAATAGCAATGAGCTGGATGGCATTGGACGGAAGGAGGTATGCAAAGGCCTGCCAATCCCACTCGCCTGAGGCAGCCATAAAAGAGGCTACCACGCGAAATCTCATCGAATCCGAAACTTGCGATACCACTAGTTCAATTAACGACAAATCGAGTCCTGGCACCCATCTATGTTCCCAAAAGCGCACATGCTTTCCATTCTCAACAATCCACGCCACGTTAGTCATCATGTCATCCCAATTCTTGCAAACAAGGCGCCATAAGGGTGAGCTTGAGTTAGGCTGAATCGGATTCAAACCAGCCTCACTATCGAACTTATACTTACTGGTCAATACCCGAACCCAAAGGCTGTTAGGTTTCGTGAATAATTCCCAACAAACCTTCATGCCAAAAGCATTATTAACAAGGTGCAAATCCCGAAAGCCTAATCCCCCATCGGCTTTCGGTTTCAAAATATTCGGCCAAGCAACAAGACTCATCTTTCGGCTCTCCGCACTACTATTCCAAACAAAACCCCTAATAGCTTTCTCCATATCCCGACAAGAGCCAATCGGAATATTAGCTGTTTGCATAGCATATAGTGGCATCGCGCTTAGTACGAACTGCCCAAGCGTAATTCTCCCCGCAAGAGAGAGACTCGATGCATTCCAATTCACAATTTTCAACTTCATTCGATCAAGTATAGACTTATAGGTGTGTTTCGTGACTCGCGAGTGCGTGATTGGCACACCTAAATATTTCCCCATATTAGAAACTTCACGGAAACCCAACGTTGTAGTAAGATGTTGACGCAATCTGTTAGGAACATTTTTGGAAAAAAAAATCGAGGTCTTTGCTTGACTAACTCTCTGCCCTGAACTCTCGCAAAAATGTGCCACAACCTCCTTCATAACCGCAACCTGATTTATGTCAGCCCTTCCAAATAATAATAAGTCATCGGCAAAAAACAAATGCGAGATACCTAGGCCTCCTTGCCGCATTGGCAATGGTTTCTAATGCCCTGATTGCACTGCATAAGAAATCCCATGAGCTAAACGCTCCATACATAGAACGAAAAGATAAGGCGACAACGGACAACCTTGTCTTAAGCCCCTTGAAGGCACAAAGGACTCAGTAAGGCCACCATTCCATTGTATCTGCATCGAGCTCGAGGTGACGCAATCCATAATGGTTCGGGAAAGTGCATCAGGCAGCCCTACTTCCTGTAAAGTATCGAAGAGAAACTCCCAGCTGAGACGGTCATAAGCCTTCTCAAGATCAACCTTAATGGCCATATATCCCACACGCCCTTTCTTACCTTGCATTGAGTGAAAACATTCTTGGGCAATCACAATATTGTCCGTGATATGCCTACCGGGGACGAAACTAGATTGTTCAGGCCCTACAATCTTTGGCATAATACTCTTAAGCCGATTAGCAATTGTTTTCGTGATAACTTTATAAGCTACCGTACAAAGAGAGATTGGTCGAAATAGGGGAAA
>JANZLC010000201.1:32829717-32843106 GCA_026413385.1 Erythroxylum gracilipes | reverse complement strand
TTTTCATTGATTTCTTCATTTGTAGGAAGTAATTCATCATCTTCATCATAGGGAGAAAACTCTTCATCCTTTTGAGCTTACCTTAACAACAACAAAAGATTCTTCTGCTTCTTTCAGTCTCACAAATAATTCTGCAAATTTGTTTTTAACATTTTTTGGTCAACCTCACAATTATAAGATACCAACAATATAAGATGCCAAGCCTAAAGGATAGCAGAAATTTACATAAAACAACACAGAAATTGCACTTATTACTCTATAGGAGAAATATTATTGGATAAAACTTCTTTTTCTACATTAAAAAGTCTCCTTTAAGTGTTTACAGAGATATCCTTGTCCCAGTATCTTTGTTAATTGGTTGATGATTTTCCTTAGCTACTATCTCAACATTAACTTCCTTATTACTGTTATATTTTTCTTTTGTAACCATCTGCATTAGCTCTTAGTACTATCCTGTTAAAAACAATATTATCCTGTTAAAAGCTAATGCAGATGGTTACATCTTCCTTGTTGGATATTCAAAATCATCAAAAAGTTTTTCAGTCCACAAAAACAATCATCAATCATCAAAAACAATATTATCAGTCCATAACAACTAACGTCGTCTGCATCAGTTGTTGAAGCAGTCGAACGTCTGCGTTGACGCAAACGAGCAGTGACGCAAACGAACGTCTGCGCCAACAACGCAGACGCAGACGTTCGTCTGTGTTTCTTGAAACTTCAATATCAGGGCAATAAAAAATAAACGGAAGCAGAACCAACCTTTAGAAGACGAGAGGGTGATAGGTGAGTAGAAGACAAGAAAACAGAACAGAGAGAGTCGGCGTTGTGGTTTCAAAAAAGACCCAAGAAGAGATTATTTACGTAAGTGACGGTAATACACATAAAAAACAGCTTTGCGGAAAAGCTATAATATGGGTTTTTTTGAAAAGCTCCAAATTTTAGCTTTTGAAAAAGCTGTATTTTGGCTTTTTCAAAAGCTTTTTCTACTGAAAAAGTACTTTTCAAGTTTGCAGCCAAACACCTATTTTTTCAAAAAAAAATAGCTTTTGCAGTGGAAAAAAGTACTTGTGACGTCTCCAAAAGCTGAACCAAATAGGCACTTAATACATAAAGTTTTTTATTTTATAAGAATTTGAGGAGAATTATAATGTACGTAGTTTTTCTTTTGTATTGTTATAAAGAGACTATTTATGTAACTTAAACTTATTCTTTATTTGTCATATTTCTTAAATCATAAGCCTCAAATTATGTTTTGGCTAATTTAGAGTTACAAGATATGGTTATCTCTAACCTCATTTGCTAAAAAGATTATAGATTCATATGAAGTTTGTATCCTTGTTTATTTTCTTTAGAATAACTATTAATTTGATATAAAGAGACATTTGTACGTAGGTGGAAGATGAATTCAATGAAAGATGAATTCAATTCATTGAAGAAAGAAAAAGAAGAGTATGCCTATAGATATACTACAAAAATGAAGAATATTATGAAGGATGTTCGTACGTAATTCCACCAGTTGGATATCAGAAAGAGAAGCATCAGAGGTTACGAAGGCATGGGCTTCATGGTTTAACTTGTTCGAGCAGCTAAAAAATACTGGCGTTGCTTGAGGACCATTTATCAAATATGCAGAATATATATTTTCTTAGATTATTATCTCTCTTAATCAAATATCTAGTACTCACAACAACTAGGGAGGTTTTTTATTAACAAGTTTTGTATATATTTGTGAAGGATTTTAAGCTAAAGTTGCAGGAAACAATCAAATAAAGTTGAGAAGAAATTCATATGCAAGCTCAAGATCTCTTCATATTGATTGATTTTGCTTTGAAGTACAAGGAACATGTTGAATCCAAAATTGGGGAGGTAAAAATTAGTGTTTGCGTATTATAATCCCAAATTGTGTTTTGGGGATTTAGAATTTCTAAAATCTTATCCCCAAAACATAATTTAGGGTTTAGGAATTTTAGGGTCTATATTAGCTGCCTATGTGGCTAACTTGGGCCTCTATATTTGAAAAAAATACAAATTATATATAACTGATGGAATTTTGAAAAAAAAAAGTTCTATCAATTTGAGGGCTAAATTATATGAGTATTAAAATGTTATAATCTTTTTTTAAAATTGACAAACGTTATGATATAGTTTAAATTTTAGTGCAAGCCTTAGGGATTAAAATTAGGGATAGCAATGAACCAGACCAGGGCTAGGTACACCTAGGCCTGACTGCTGCTACTAGAGAAGGGCTCGAGGCAGGGAGCCCGAGCCCAAGGCAACCCAACCCAACTATTTGTTATTTAAAAATACAAAATAACATCGTTTTGCTCATAAGTATCGGGGGAGAGGCAAGTCGGGCCAAGCTTGAGCCCAATTGCCATCTTTAACTAAAATGTATCTTCAATATTTTTACAATTTTGTTCTGTATTACTCAATATGGTATATAGGAGAGAGGACCTTTCCCAATGGTACAGGAGAGAGTTTCGTAATAATGATTTGGGCTTCAACTTAATTAATATGTGAGTTAATAGCTTACATAAATTATTAAAGCAAAAGAATTCACTATATAAAATTTAAAAATTATATAACACAATTGACAAAAAATATATAATTTAAAAATTATATAACACAATTGATAAAAAAACTAAAGATACTAATTTAGGGAAAATAATATTTTTTGTTAGTTTAAATCAGGGAAACGAATTCGTAAGTGCTTACTTTTTTAGGATTTTTTTTAGTTAAGTGCCCAATTTCAAAAATTTTCGATTTAGTTTTTATTATCTTTGTTCGTAATTTGTTGATGTGGCTATCAAATTAAGCTTTCAATATAGCCTATGTAGTTTTTTTTGAGCTCAACAATTACCCATATGATAACAAATAATCATAATTTCTTTCATCCCTAGATCGTCACTCTTGACAACTAATTCATCCCTAATTTTTCCTTCAACACTCCCTATTGAAGAAGCTTCATTGCTTTATTATAGGCATCAAGTGAGGTACAAGAGAAGATCTTCACAAAGTATACCAAGTCCAAGATTCACCTTTTGTTTTAAAGTGCAAATAGGAGGAGATTAAAGGTCTTTTCTAAAAATTTTCGACTTTGCTTTGCTAACCATCAATATCTTTTTTGATTCCATTATAGTTCATTATTTTGGGTTGGTTTAAGTTGTTAATAGGGTGGTGGGTCTTGGGCAATTGTAACTTTACTAACTTTTATGTGCATACATGTGTATTATCATTATAATTGTTTGTGATAAGTCCCTAAATTTATACTACTCGCATTAAAAATAAATTTTCATCATGCATGTACGCACACAGAGATCTAACAACCATGGGTTGAATGATGTTGTGCGTTTACATTATTTTTCATGTTTGATTTTCAGTATCATTATCTTCTTTTCCTTCAACTCTTCATCCCTCTCATTTATTTTTCCTTCTTTTAACCATTTAAGGATTGTTTGTTTAAAAGCAATCACTGTAACTTTTTATGTTGGGACCCGATCTCGAAACCGGACCCCAACCGGAAAACGGAAACAAATCGGAAAAAGGGTCGGGGTCCAACATTTTACCCACTTGATGATCTAAACATCCAATGTAACAAAACTAGAAAGTAAAATGATGAAATGTGCACTTTTCAAAGTTAAAAACATCTTCTTAATATCTTTATTTTGGCTGTTTCAATAATCAATTATTAGGTTGTCTTTTAGCTCATTGCTTATTATACTTAACATGAGTTTCATTTTGTCATTACAGGAGAAGGGCATTGTTTTATACAAGGGATGTGAAACATGTAATTTGGGCTAAATATAGAAATTATACCACAAAATTAAAGAAAAGCAACATATGCCTAGTTTTTATGTTCATGGTAGTGAAATTTCTAGGTCAATTCCACTTTTATATACAACTGATGGTGGTTGATTGTTGTGTTTGTGAAGACACCTCCTCTTATTTCCCATGGTTAGGTTTGTTCTTTTTTCTTTTTAGGTACTTGCTTTTCCTTCAATTTTTTTCGTATGAATCTATTTTCTAATTAAATTAAGTGAAATATAAATTCCAGTAATATCACTATTTGTGTACTCTCTAAAGTGTTTTGTTATTATAAAGGTTGATTTTTCTTATATAGGTATAAAATTCCAACCATGTTAGTTTATTAACCTTAGGTTTTCCCTAATATTTTTTATGTGATTAGATATAAGAGTTCATGTTTTATATTGGGACCTTGCATAGGAAGTGTTGAAAGTTTATACTTTAGGTATCCTCTCTTAGTTAGTTTATGGAATCTTAGACTTTGCATTTGAGGAGGTAAATTTAAATAGAGAATAGAAAATGTAATTGAATTTAGTTGAAGGTGGAATGCTGATGATATGATGTAGCAAGGATTCCACTTATTACTTCTTTAATTTTAATATTTTTGTACCTTAATCATTTAGTAAAAGTTTTTACATTTATGTTAATAAACCTAGTGAACAATCTTAATTACTCTAAAGTTGCTAATTAGAAACTTTTTCTCTTCACTTAAATGCCTTTATGCTTAATATAATATTGACATTTGTATATAAGGTTCTCCTATTTGTTTGTGATGCCTAAAGATGAAGGATTGAGATGGGAAGTTAATTATTTTCTTAGTTAAAAGCTTATCTATTAGAAAATGTGGAATATGTTGGTGGAGATGATGAAATCATGGGCATTGAAACCTATAGGTTTTATAATTAGGACCTTGAGAGGATGTTCATAGAAGATGTTAAAGGACCTAAAGCAAATAAGTTATTGTATAATGTGCTAAGTAGTAGTTTAAAAAATAGTTTGATAGTGGTGATAAAAAGTGATTATTATACAATGGAAATATATAAGCCTACTGTAGAACATAAGGTGCTAAAAATCTATAATGATCATAGATCCAATTTTACCACATTTAACAAAAATATGAATGCTAAAGTTGGTATTACATGGTTTGAAGTTGATGATGATGCTAAGGCCATTACTGAAATTGCAAATGATCTCAATGTAAATGCCACTCATCTTATTATCATACTGTCTATGAATGAAGATGCATAAGGTTGCAAAATAAAACTGTGGTTATAAGTGACAGTAAAGTTGATCTTGCTAAGGAATAAGATAATATATTTATTAACATAAGAATTAAGGAGAATTTTAGTTTGGGTTTGGATGATGAATAGTTAACCATGTCTAAGGACTTACTTATTTCTTCTAAAAAGGGACAACTCAAGAAAAAGAATAAAGAGAAATGCAAGGGAAAGTTACAAAAATTGGAGCGGATTATAAGATGATAGTGAGGGGGTTGATGTAAAAAATTAAAATATAACAGATTAATTAGTACCACAAAATGAGGTTTGAAGAAGTCAAGCCATAAGTTCAAATTTCTATTGGTTTTAATGCATTTCAATAAAGCGTAGAATTCCCTCACGTCCATGTTGACTAGTCTTTGATAGGTCCTGGGATGAACAAAAATGCAAACACACCCATATTTTGGATTATGTGGTGTATATTGTTTCCAATAAGGAATAGGAGAATAAACATGCCTATGTTATAAGTCGTGTATCCATTCAAAATTGTTTTATTATATTATAAAGTATCCAAGATATCGTGTATCAAATTATATGCTCAAATTCGTGCTTTTAGTGAAGAACGTTGACTCAAATATAATTGCGTCTCAAATTGTGTAGCTCATCGTAACTACTTCAAAAGTTAACATATTTTGAATGCTTTTAGTGTTCAAAGTCGTGTGCTTTATTTCAAGAATCTAGAGAAGAATATGTGCTAGCATACAACCATGACACAAGTCCTGTTATAGATCGTGAAACTTTAACATAAGTATTTTTTATCTTTGTGGTGATATTTATGGTTAAGAAATCATCTCATTATATTAGTTCAATATCAACAAGATAATTTATACTAAAATGTATCTTAATGATGTTAAATGTAGTGTTGATACTATTATGAAAAGCTAAGTTACCATGTTGGTTATTAAGTTGTTTCTTTTCTTGTGCCTAAGTTTTTTTTTTTAAGATATTAGAATGTCCTATAACTTGTAATATCTTCATTTTATGTATTTAGACATATTGAATGAAATGAAGAAAAAAAAGAAAAATATTATGCTCTTGTTGTTCATGCTTATTCTTGCATATGTAGTAAGTGGTAAAAAGACAAAACACCAATAGAGTTAAAATTTTGACATAGTATCAAGCCCCCAAGGATCTTAAGTGAATGTACGAAAGAACAAGTGAGAATACCCTTCTTTCCTCAAAGAAACCTAAGAGTTTCAAACTTATATTGCTAGAATGTTTTCAACAAGTTTTCTACATCAACATCTCCACTGTTCAATAAAGAAAATTATACTATAAGACAGTCAAAATGAAGGCTTATTTGAGAATCTTTTATTTGTGATATGTGTTCAAGATAAAGGCTGCAATAGTGACTCAACTAAATAATCACAATAAAGAGAAAACAAAGAGGTTAAATCCTTGGCTACAATACATGCTTCAATTTTATAGGCAATCTTTGCCAAGATTATGGCTTCTAAACTATCAATAAGGCTTAAGAAATTAAAAAAGAGGAGTTTGAAAGGTTTGAAAAGGACCAAAAAAATTTAGGTTCTTAATTTTTAGAGAGAATTGAGTTGTTGAAGATGGGTAAACTTAAAACCATAACAAACTATGGTGACAAATTATGAAATTTTTGGATCAACTTAGATTTATTGGTAAAGTATTGGAGGATATAAGAATGATTGGCAAGGTTCTCATTAGTATTTTTAAGAGGTTTAGAGCCAATATTTCAGCTTTAGAAGAGTCCAAAAATATGACACAAATCAACTTGATAGAGCTTATAAACTCTCTTTAATCTATAAAGAAAAGGAGAATGTTAACTTAAGAAGAACATATTGAAGGAGCCTTCAATGTGAACGCCAAATCTAACCAAGCTAGTACAATTCATAAAGAAGGATAAAAGAAGGATGAAAAAAAGGACTAAAGGAAGAAACGAGGTCAACAATCTAAAGAACAAAAGGAAGACAGATTTAGCCCTTGTCCATATTATAAGAAGAGAAATCATAATCCTACTTGTTGCTAGTTTAAGCCTAATATGATGTGTAGGATTGCAAGGCATATTGAAAAAATATGCAAGAGAAATGGAAATTATACGACAAAATAAGTAGAGATTGTAAAGAGAGGATAATGAAATGAAGAAACTCTTTTAAGACAGTAGCAAGAGAAGAAGCTAAAACGCCCACATCATAGAAGAAAAACGTAAACAGCAAGTTAAAAACGACAGTCCAAAACAGCAGAGGGATTAAAAACATTAGTAGCTGGACAGAGCAGATAAGGAGGGCATTAAAACTACAGCAAAATGCCTAGAAACACAACAAATACAAGGATAGAAATGCACAGAAGAAGAGACGCACAATAATGGAGTGAAACGTAAAAAATCCAGCAGACCGAATTTATGGAATTAAGTGTGTAGCTCTTGGAGTGTCCCAGGAGAAAACAAAAAGTCAGCAGGGGAAAGAGAGAAGGTATCGAGCATATCACTTGAAATTGGGAGTCAAATAAAACTTGAGAGATTTTGGTAAAGAAGGCTAGTGTAAGAAGGTGTTCGAGTGGTACGAGAGATACAAAATCATCAAAATTGAGCTACATCAAGACCTTTGGGAGGAGGATTTCGCGTTTCAAGCTATCAGGTCAAAGTGATCGTCGAACGGTAGAGTTTGGGCTATCAATCAAATGAGTTTCTCGCACTCTTACTCTCTTTGTATCTAGTTCTTCAAATTTAATTTGTTTAAAAATTTTAGAATTTCAATTTAGTTCTTTGATTGGATAATTTGAGACCATTGTTTTCGAGTTAATTTGAATTTTACGAGTTTTTAAGTATTTGTGCGATACTTGAGCAATTTATTTTCAATTCATGTTCGTATAAAATTGAGAGATGTCTTGATAAATTTGAATGTTAATTGATTGTTGTCGCTTTCTCTTTAGTCCGTAATTGCTATTGAGTTTAGTAAGTCGAGTAGTAACTATTCAATCGTTAGTCGATCAAAGGGCTAAGATTTAATTAGAGTATCGTATGATCTAGGAATTTCACTAGCTGGATGGTTGAAATTCTTGAGGCTAATGATATCTTCTTGGAAAAAATTGCATTAATCAATTTAGAGTCAGGTTGGTTCGATTCTAAATTAGTAAAGGGAGGTGTAGTAAAGAGAGATGGGGAGAACTCAGCTGGTGAGCATCTCTATAGCTAGCCTACTTTATAGCTCAGGATGTTGGTGATAAAAATCTGAACTTAGATGACTAAATTTATAAGCTTAATGTATGCTTAATCACTAGTTGATTTGCATATTCAAATTTTGCTCATGTTATGTTTTTAGCATTAAAAATTTCTATTTTCATTAATTAGTTTAAGTTTCTAATTGAAATCCCCCTTTTTCCATCTTTATGCGTGTGTGTGGTATGGTTTTTAGTCTACTGTATTTTCCTATTAGATCAGGCAACAAGTTAAAGTATTTTAACAACTAAATTCTGCAAAAATTAATTTGAGAAAATCTTGTTTTAAATAAGTAATTAAATTGGGAATTTTAGAGGATATATAATAAAGTGATTAATGAGAAAATTTCCAGCTCTACCTATTCTTTTTTTTGTGTTTAAATGTTTACCTGTGATTTTCCAACACTCCAATATATATTTCCTGATTTTATAAGTCTCAAATGTTAAAAGTTAAAGGCCTAAAACATCTTTCAAAAGAGGAAATAACAAAACTACCCTATCTAATCTATTACCCAAGTGGCTGTCCAGCACCTATATTTTGGCATATTTGCTTGATTATGATTAATTTATGCCTAGGAACTAGTCTCCTATACTTGGTTTGTGTTTGAATATGTTTATGAGGTTATTTGAATGCTAGAATTCAATTAGAAAACCTGCTGAAATTAATTTCCAAAAGCTGGAATTTTTAGAAATATGAATCTTGAATATGAAAGTGTTTTTCTTAGATTGTTTATGCAATTAGATTTGAGAGCTGATTATTTACTGTTATTTTCTTGATTTCTAGGCATGATTTTGACATAAGTTTAAGTTTAATATGCCTAAAAATTCAGGTGAAAGATGATGAGATTATATGAACTTGAAAGAAGCAATCTTGAATGTCCAAATAAGATGAAATTGCGTTGTTGATCTTTGTTTTTGGGTTATACTTTTTGATCTTATTTTCTGCAGTTTTAACATTATGTTAGCTTGTTTTAAGTGACACAAACATGATAAATGACATCTCACATGTTGGATTATTTAAGGGATTTACATAGAATACAATCATTAAGGTTAATTAGGCCAAAAAAAGTGAATTACATGTTGTTTTAGAGTGCAATTTCAGATCTGATTTTATGGGTTGTATGATCATAATTTTCTTATTTAAAGGACTGAAATTTGGTAAATAACATGGGTACAAGTTGTGTATGAGTTTGAGCTAAATTAAAAATCAAATTATAGGTATTTTACCTTGTTTTTATGGGCTGAATTTTTCTAAACGAATTTTTCTTTGTTTGAAATTTTAATTACATATATTTACTTGATTAATACTCTCATTTGCATTTGAAATGAAATTTCATAAACAACACTCTCTTTGTGCGATTGACTCTTATTTTACCCTATTCTAAGTTGTTAATTTATTAATGGTAGAAATAAGATATTAATTTGTACATGCTTGAAAAAACGTATCAAGTTTGTTAAGCATGCCAAATTAGAAAGAAAGCAAGATTTCCTTTTGGAAATGCTTCTTGGAGAGCTAAGAAGAGGTTATTATTACTTCATTATGATGTGTGCAAACCTATTAGTGAAGCCTCATTAAATAAAGTTAAGTACTTTATGATGTTCATTGATAATCATGGCAAGAATAAATGGGTTGCTTTCTTGTAATACAAAGTCAAGTGTTTGAAGAATTTTAAAAGTTGAAAGTAAGAATTAAGAAAGAAGCATGCCTTTCATATAAGAAATTAAGGTCTAATGATGTTTCATAATGTGTTTACAAGGAGTTCAAAGATTTTTGTATCAAATGGAGAATCATTCGCTATATGATAGATCCATAAACTCTTAAATTGAATGAAGTAGTAAAGAGAAAGAAAATAAGTATCAAGGAGATGAAAACAAGTATGATGGATAAAAAGAAGTATCCATGAGGTTTTGGTTAGGAATAAATACCTCAATGTATTTGTTAAACATGCTACCTATTAAGGCTCTAGAAAATAGATCACCATATGAGACCATTTATTATAAACCTAAAAAAAATTTGTATTTTGTGCTACAATATTTTCTAAAAGTTAAAAGGAAAAGGCTAGAAAACAATAGTGAATTTAGGATTTCTAAAATATAGTTGCATAAACAAGGCTTTTGGAGTCTTCAATCATACAATAAAGAATATTTAACTAAGTCGAGATGTTGTAATTGATGAATTTGTTAAAACAAATTGTATAAAGTTGTCAGTCAGTGAAGTTCAAGACTTTGAAGCCAACTCTTTACAACTTTATAATGAGAAAGAGGTTTTAGAGGAGGCTCACAATAAGCATGACACTGAAATTTCAATAAAGCCCTTACTAAAATTTATGAAAGAGAAAATTTAGTACCTACTAAGTTAACTACCTCCAATGAGGTGACAACTAAGAGAGAATAGGTTAGACTCATAGAAAAGCAAAATTTTCATAATAAATAAAAAAGAAAACATGGTTTCTAGTGGAAAGGCCTACAAATTAAAAGGTATCTAGAGTTAATTAGAGCCAAAATCAATCTTGATAAATCAATCAGTAGGCTTAAAGAAAGGCTAGTAATGAAGGGTTATCTTTAACAAAATTGAATTGACTATTTCGAAATATTTACACCAAGTGATAGGCATGACACTATTAGGTTGTTAGTTTCATTAGCTACTAAACTTGATTGAAAGTTGTTATGTCAAGTCAATATTCTTGAATGGCTTTATTAAAAAGACGATATAAGGTGAGTAACCTAAGGGTTTCAACATAATTAAGAAAGATAATGATGTATATTTACTGTATAAAGCTATTTATGAGTTAAAACAAATCCTTAAAGCTTGACATAGTAGGATTAATGATTATCTTACCAAGTAAGGCTTAGAAGAAGTGAAAATGAAGCTACTCTCTATATGTTACTTGAAAACACATCAATTACTCTATATATATATATATATTATTTGTTGATCATTTTCAATGATGAAGAGTATATGACTTTATTCAAACAAAAAGTTATGTATGATCTTAAAAAGGTGCACTACTTTCTTATTATAGAGATCAAGTAAGCTAAAGATTATATCTTCATTGGTCGATCAAAATATGCATAGTTCTATCTTCAAGAAGTTTAATATGAAAAAGGCTAAGCTAGTAGCTTGTCCTCTTGCTAATAACTTTAAATTATCAAAAGAAGATGGCGAGGTGTGAAAGTTGCTAAAAGCTTGTATAGCAACTTGATTGGGAATGTATTATATTTGATATCCATAAGACCATATTTAAGTATACAACTAGTTTGTTATTAAGATTAAGCAAGAACCAAGTAAATTTCACATTAATGTAGCTAAGAGAGTTCTATGGTATAGAAAAGAAACATCAGACTATGGATTAATCTTCAAGAAGGGAGATATCACTAGTTTAACGAGGGTATATTAATAGTGATTAGGCTAGTTTTGTTGATGATTTATGGAACACTTTTGACTATGTCTTTTCTTTTAGTAGTGGTGTATTTGGCATTCAAAGAAATAAGAAATTATTGCTCAGTCCTCAATTGAGGTTGAGCATATTGCTACTATTAATGTTTTAAATTAATACATATATAGCTAAGAAATTACTGGTTGATCTTGAGATGAAACAAAAAGGTTTTACTTATGTTTACATTGACAATAAGTTTGTTATAGCTATTGCAAAGAATCCCATCCAACATAGGAGAACCATAAAGTCAATTTTCAGGATATTTGAAAAGTAGGGAGGGAGGGAAAGTTAGACTAGAGCATTGTTCTTCAGATGAGAAAGTGACAAATAAAATGACTAAGACTTTAACAAGGACAAATTTATTTATTTAAGGTACAAACTTCGTGTTTGTAGAAAATATATCAAGAAACTCTTGTTGTGTTGATGTGTTTCCATAAAGCATATAAAGTAGCATTCCCTTAAGTCCAAGTTAGTTAGTCTTTTACATGTCTTGAGATGAACACAAATGTGGACACATCTATTTTCTAGGTTTTGTACAATATATTTATTTCCCGTAACACTCATGTTCTAGGTTGTGTATCCCTCTTAAGCTGCTCCATCATACTATAAACTCTTGGAGTTGTTGCGTATCAAACCATGTACTTAAATTCATATCTTTAATGAAGAGCATGATGTCAGACACGCATATGTCCTAAGTCATGTAACTCAATGTATTTGCTTCAAACATGCTATGGTTTGTATTGTAACATCCCACCCTCAATTGGAAGGGTAGAATGATAAATTGGCATAGGATGGGATAGATTGGGATTGCATAGGACTGCTCATGCATAATAGGATTGCTACACAGGAACATTTGTGCACATGAAATTACTGTACATGCATACATGACATTCCCAGTTTTCGTGCCTAATACAATTTTATTGTGATTAACGTGGTTATTGGGTTTGAAAAATTATTTTGAGTGCACCATTGAGTGTTTTATATTTTAAGGGATTTTCAGGAATTTTTCTGGAATTTTCCGGAGAAAATTTCGGGACCGAAAAAATCGACAAGTGGCGAACCGGTTGCTTTCGGTAGCGAAAATTGCTACCCAATGGCACTGTAATTTTAGGTATCTTATTTTGGGATTGAAATTTGGGCCATTGGAGTTTATTGGGTTAATTTTTTTGATTAAATGTAATTGATTAAAGGTTATTAGTAGTTTATTACTTTGACTTTTCTTCTCCATTTTTTTGGCTAACCATATAATGCCACCTATTGCCTCCATTTAATGCTCATTACCTCTCTCTCGGTTATGCCTTTAGATAAGAAGGAAAAGAACACTTTAATTGCTTCAAATTCATCTCCACCGAAACCTATCTTCTTGCTTTTGCCTCTCCATTGTTTTTTCTTCTTTCTTCCTTAAGTAAATCCTAAAACCTTAAGAGCTCCTTCATGAAATCAAGTTATTTTCTTGCCATGGAGAACTTGCCTTTGCTTGGTGTTAGAAGAAGTTGTTAGAGAGGGTAGTAAGAAAGATTGAAGAGAATTGAAGAGTGGAAGCTTAAGTAGGTAAGTGATTTAGTTAAGCTTTAAATGATGTTTTAAGTATGAATTTAATGCCATGGTAGTTAGAAGCATTTAATGGGAGTTATGGTGTGTTTATTATGTTTATTGATGCTTTAATTTGATGACAATTA
>JANZLC010000201.1:32801569-32812404 GCA_026413385.1 Erythroxylum gracilipes | reverse complement strand
TCATATGAACAACTTCATTCCCATTATACTCATGCCTTTGGTACTTTGATATCAACAATTCATTCACTAAGTTATAACATAATTAATCGATCATTCTGACTTTTCTCAGATTTTTGGGTCACTTTTTCATGATCATTAAGACAAGGAAAATGAAGTATTTAGGCAAAATTTTCTTCTAAAAACTTGTTTTTCTTTGTCTTAAGTTTCTAATGACACCAAGATTATATAATTTGATTCAGTATTCTGAAAGTTAAACTCCAAATTCTTCGGACTGTTCTTAAACTATAACAGTACTCTGTACTCAACTTTAAGCTAGATTTTGGAACTCTTAGAGACAGAATTAAAATTCTATTTCTTCAAGAAATTTGTATTTATATGTCTCTAGTTTAATATAAATCACAAATCATCTCATTTGGATATCTACAGATCAATATATGGCCAAAACACTGATGATTGTTCAGTGAAATCACTCATTTAAGAAATTCTAGCTCACTTCATCATTTTCATCCTAAACTTATCACTCAATATTTTCTGAATGAACTCATATGGCCATAAATTTTTGTGGAGAGAAAGAAAAATGTGTGAGGAGTTTGTTGGTTCAAATTTCACGTCATTTGAAGGTCGGGAGAAAAAATTATAGCTAAAAGAATGAAGGATGTTCGAAACTGTCACTTTTCGGTAAGCCTTTAATGTCACGATCGTGTATAAGTACGATTGTGCAATCTCAGTCGATAGCGAGCACAATCGTGCACTGTAAAATGCCTCAAGCACGATCATGCACTACCTCATTTTTTCTCCAAATTCACGAAAAGATTTTTCTTCTCTCCTTCCTCTCTTTTGCTTAATCTACCATTTCTAACTTATGTCTATCATTTTCTCTTCATTTTGACTCCAATTTAATTCAATTTATTCACAAACAAATCACAATCTATAATTGTTCACAAAAATTAAAAACATAACATATCACTCATGTATCTTCATCATGTTTTCTGCAGTTTTTCATTTTTCTGCATTCACTGCCTCTCCATCAACACCCTCACTTCATCTAAAACTCGTCATTTTAATACTCTCTATATCATGAACTCACCTAATCCTTTTTCCTTAAATCTATATTCATTTTGGTTCATCTCTAAACACCTAAAGAAATTCATGTATATCAACAGTAAAAATAGAGCATACACGAATAAAATTTTCATGAAGTTTTTGCACTCTTTCTATACACGTTTTCAATGATTTTTCTATCTCAAAAAATCCCTTCGACAACATCTTATGAAAGGTTAATTATCCCCATATGTAGAAACAAGACATTTATATGCACTGTTCATTACTCACGATATGCATGAAAATAACCATTAGTCTCACTATTTTGTAATCACCATATTTATTTCATATTCAAACAACTCATACAAATTTAACATGTTACTTGCTAAAGCTCCAAGTTCTTCAAAATCATGTGAACCCTAGCTTTCCATGATACACGATAATCAACAGTCAAAGGTTGTAAGGTCTTTAATAAGAAATGAAGAAGACAATGAAACAGTAGTAACAAATGAAAAGTGAAAGCAAGCTTCAACTTGGATGGGTGAGAAAGTTCGTGGAAGTGAAGAAGCTTGTAGAAGGTGGAGAAGTCACGAAGAAGAAGGATAAGTAAGTGAGATTCATATAATTAAATTGTCTTTCAATTCCAATCATAGGAATAAAGATTAGGCTTGGCAAGTGACAAGTCACAAAGAAGAAAGAGAAGTAAGCAAGATTCATACAATTAAATTGTCTTTCAATTCCAATTGTAGGAATAAAGAATGTCACTTGCTACATGTCCAATTCTTATGAGCTTAAATTAGGTTCTCTTATTAAACTAGTCCAATCAACTCCAATATTTATTCCAATTGTCTCTCAATTTTCAATGACACTTGTCACTAAATTCCAAAGTTATTATAACATTTTCCACTATCATTTAACTCTTATTTCTACTATCATTAATCAATTGTTCTGTCACTTGACATTTTTCCTAGTTCATAAATACCTTTAATTTTAGAAAATTCTCATATTTTATAAAAAATTCTAATTCACTGCTTATACACACCAACTCAATTTTTAAGACACATAATCCACAATTCACGTTGTAATCGCATTAAAACAATCATTTATACCCAAAAAATGTTAAATGAGTGCATAAATAATTCATTGTAATGTGTGCAATAATCAAATTCACGTGTGTGTATGCTAACTTTATGCATGAGTATAAAATGCATTTTTCTAATCTCTCATTACTATTTCTCAATTACAGAAATCTAGGGTTCTAACACTTATCATGGAAATGGAATGTCACAGCTTTACACTAAACAAAGAACTTATCATAATTTTAATAACATTAAATTGAAAAATTTCCTTTGTACTAAACAAAGGACTTATCATAATTCTTTGGTTGATGATGCCATAGTATATTAGGCATCCATTTCCCAATTTCACCAATTTCATTAGCCTAGCTTGTCGTACTTGTTCTATCAGTTAGCTTGTTATGTGTAAGTAGGGCTTTTATTTGGCGAATTTTGGACTTGTCTAATCTTATGTTCAACCATGCACATAATTTATTATTGATTTGTCTAGCTAGAAACAGAAACAAAAAATTAACCTCAACCTTGTAAAATTTGTAATTAGGATCACGTGGAACACTCGAACTTGTGAAAGTGTCATCACACCACATGGTGTAGGTACTTAGGAAGCCTAGAGAATCACCAATCACCAGAAAAGAAAACTCTGTTAGGATTAAGGAGTATGCTAAACAACAAATGGTAGAATAAAGATAAAGAAGGATAATTAGGGCATTCACTTTGGAACTAGAAAGCCGAAGTAAAGAGTTGGGATTTTTAGATCAGAGGAATTGAGAGTTGAACTGCGTGTAGTTGCACGTGCAAACATGTGTGTGAATGTCTGGGGTGCAAATAATATAAGCACACGTGCCCACATGCATGCGTGGTGTATATATATCGTGAATCGATAGAGAGCCATGTAAAGAGTTTTTGGTATAGTATTGAAAAGAAGAAGATCGAAATGTGAAGGCATGTGGATTCATAAAAACATAGTCAACTTGTATTAGAAACAGTTCTTCTACTTGCCCCAAGAAATCTCTACTCATTCACTTAAAATAACAAGAAAATGAGTTTGATTTATTGTTGGATGAGTTCATATATGACGTCAACTTTTGTGTGTGTGTGTGTGTTCTATGGCAAGAAGAAAACAGGGCTTTGGTCCTCTTTTAACATTAGTTGGATGTTAGTCTTGCCTATATAGTGATCCCCTGTCCAAATTACTCAGTGCCAATTCTGTCTAAGTGGATCTAAGCCATCCACTTGTGTGGAAGTGGATGACTTAGATTCACTTGGACAGAGTTGGCACTGGTAATTTAGACAGGAGATTTTGAGTATATACAGGGTGCTTGGAAGGGCCTCTAGGGTCCTTAGAAGGGCTTTTGACCTTGAATTCACCCCTCGTCTCACTCAATTTGACTAAACAAAACACATGCTAAGATCAAATGAGTACACAAGTGAGTGTGCTAATTGTGTCCAAAAGAAGAAAAGTATGGTCTCTTTGCAACATTCACCCACAAAACCGAATTATTTGTACGAAGACAAACTTGATAGGACCACTACCCACTTGACGACCACATCAACTATTAGAAACAAAATTAACCAAATCAAGATTATCAAATTGGGGGAACCCTTGTCGTAACCAGAATCCAAAAAATGGAAGGAACATGGTAATGCTAATTAATCAAATTCTATTATCTAAAATAAAATCAACTTACTCATCTTTCATGTTTATATGAAGTAGGTCCTACATATAAGTTCATTGATTCAAATTTGGCAGTCTTTATCATCAAAAGAAGATGGATAGTTGTATTACTGGACCGAAGGATAGGTGTCCATAAAGTGTGGAAGGAGAAAATGGACGTGTACCTAGTTTGGTTAAGACTTAATTAGAGGTTACACAGTGCCTCGCTGTATAGCACGTGAAGACGTTGTGGCTCATTTTTTCTCTATCTTACCCTCTTCCTTGCATGCATCAACCGTAACCCACACCAACTGGCATTTTTTGATACATTCTCCCAGAGTCCCTGAATGGGTTTGATAGTGAGGACAAATTCTGGCCTGTCTTGGCTTTGCTTTTGGTTTTTTCCCAAGCCTATTCCTTTGCTCGCCTACTTGCCACGTGTTAGCTTTTTGGCTTAAGGAACAGAACTAGAGACACACAACCCCACTGTGTCTATTATTACCTTTTATCTATCTCTCTGTCTTACTCCAATCTTCCCCCTTCATAAAGAGGGGGCTCATCAAAGAAAAAAAGGCCCCATTTGTGATTTCATTGAGAATATAGAGAACAAAAAAGATGGATGTTTTTGCCTCTGAATGCAGTAGTGATTGTGAGTCCGGTTGGACCCTTTACTTGGAACAATCTTTGCTTTCTCAAGATAAGCCCAATAAGTTTGTAGAAGCAAGAAGTGGTTTTTGTGGTAGAGGGAAGAATGTTCAAGTAGTGGAAGACGAAGATGAGGACTTGTCAATGGTGTCTGATGCATCTTCTGGTCCGCCGCATTTTCCAGAAGATGAAGGCTATTTCAACTACAACAATGTGCATTTCTATCCTGCGGTGAAGGATAATGCCACGACTCCATTGGCTAAAAATTGTGGCAGAAGGCAAAAACAGAAGAAAGAGCACAGACGTCGCGAGGTTAATGAAGAGCTGCCTTCTTGTCTCGATGATACAGCTAGCTCTCCAGCGTTCAACTTCTCTAAGGTTCGTCTTTGTACATACGAGAGTACAATAGTTTCATATTACATTTTTTTCTATATTCATTTCTGTAATAATAGTTCACGGAACTGATAATTTTTCTCGGTGGGTTGTGCTTGACATGTTGGTGTTTCCAGCGTAATTTTGCCTATAACAGCAACCAAACTTCAACGGAGAGTGTCTTGGATTGTTCACAGGGTTTCTCAGCTACTCATTTTCAGGTACTTGCCGTAACGTTGTGAAAATCGTTCCTATGTGATGGTCACGTCTTGTTTTGATAATCCTGTTAAGCAATGTTTCAGGGGACATCTGCATACCAAGATCATCAATTCGGTTTCGTACACCCTGCTCCATCTGAAAACCAGTTTCAGAATAACCAGTTGAATACAGGTTTGGCACATGATTCCTATTGGAATTCCATTTTCACCGCATCTTATTTCCTTGACAAATTTACATGAACCTGGTTGGATTCTTTTCAGGTGGTTTTGAGTGAAGAGATGAAATAAGGTCAAAAGGCATTCCTTTCTGCCGCAGCAGAGTGTTGGTGGTGAAGTTGCTATAGAACTTAGAAGAGATGGTAGTGTGAAGGCGGCATCAAAGAAATGGATCTCAAAAGGATCGAAAAATTTCTTTTGTTATGTTAATTAATTTATTTTTCTTGCTTTTGTCATGTCAATGAAATGGGAAACAACCTGAGAGAAAAAGACGAAAATAAATTTCATGTCCTCAGAATTTAATTCCATTGTTCACGAATAGTAGGTACAGATTGGCTGTGTCTTTTAGACAGCTACTGTGCAGTTGTGCTCACTGCTCAGTCCTTGTACATTGATGGAGCTCCATGCTCTCTCTTTTATATCATCACTGGCCATTTTATCTCCTAAAATTTATTAACTGACCATAACACATTTAAATGTTGTAGCATTCCTTAAACAAAGGCCTTCCAGCTGCAGTAACTAAACTTATTTCTTTCCCGACATTAGGACTCGTAATGCTCCTTAAAGATAAATGATATATATAACATGCTTATTAACTAAATGCTTCCATTATAGGGAAACAAAACTTGTGAACCATCCATGAAGTTTTCAGGTTTTGTTTTACGATTCGTGATCATTTTCGTTTCTTGTATTATGTTTATACCAACTTCTGTAAGTTCAACATAAGCGATCATGAACTCTAGTTGCTGGTCTGAAGAGTTAAAGCTATACATGGGAAGTTAGATTTCCTGAATGATGTGGAATTTCTGATTCCAAATAAAAGTCTAAAACTTCCCAACTACTCTAAAACATAAATTCAAGAAATGAGGCACTTGTCATTATAAGCCAAGGGTTTTCATTAGCGAGAAATCATGACACGTATCTCATGGTGGAAAACTGGCCACCATTGACTACTGCAAATTGATATCCAAATAATGACCACCGTCGAGATACCTTCTGATAATTGTGTAAAAATATACGAACTTGGTCCATTTTCAACGAAACAGGACAAAAGAGTACCATATATGCACCTAACTCCAGCGGCTATCCTGTTTATCAGATACTATCCAAAATAGATAAAAATAAAAGTGAATTTAGGTGGGATTCTGCAAATTCACAAAAAAAGAGACCAAGTCTTGGGAGTAATTAATACAAGCCTTTCATGTCCAAAGTGTCTACACAATGCTCCATCCCTCTTAACATATACTTGCTGCTGCTACTTCTCTCAGACCAAAAAGAAAAGATTAGTTGAATATGGAGTTATGGGTTTGAAAAATTGAGACTTGAAGATGGAAAGTGTAATGGATTGATGTGAATTGATAGATGATAAAGGAAATGACTAAGTTGACGTTGGAATATTTGATATGCATCTCCATGACCCTTTTTTAAACCCTGGAGATCCTGCCTGAGATCTTCCTGACCTAATGGAGGCATGCCCCATTTTGTTTCTTGTATGCTCCTTATCTCATTTGGAAGGATCTAATTTTAAAAAAGGACTTCATGATTTATGAAATGCCTATTTTTGGCTTTCTCTAACCCCTGTCTGCTTTGCAGCTGTCATTGGAGTTGATGTCATTCGCAATTATATGTCTTACCCCCTTGATTTCTTTATTCATTTTATATCCACCACCCACATCAAGTCAGATCCTAATGACATTATTATATATATGATTTGGTCTCAATTAGAAAGGTTGAACAAGAAAAAGAAGAAGCTCACTTTGGAACTTAGGATATGTCAAGAGCTACACCCACGTGTTAGACATGTATATTTTACTTATAATTAGTTAGGTTTAGTGATGAGACTCCTCTACGTAGTCAAGATTAAGACTTTATAAAACCAAAGATGAAGCCAAAGATAAAATATAAACAAATGCATAAACAAACATTTATAATTTGTCACACAGACATACACACACATAATGTATAAATAGTGCTTAGAGTCCATCAAATTGGATAAGGATGCAAGTGAGTATGGGAGGAAACATCCATTGCCCTTCCAACCACCATCAGAACCAAAACCTTCAATCCCATATATGATAATAGTAAAAGTATGCCATTTTCTCTGCTCCTGATTTCAATGCCGTTTTAACTGCGACTGTTCCCGTTTCTCATGACAATGGTCTCCTTGTTCCTTTATCATCCCTGCCATGCATATGTAGAGCTGCATGTGTCGTGAATCAGCGGGTATGTACACTGTTATTGATCCAAGAAAAACTATGATAAAATAAGCAAACACAAAGAATATGGCAATGTTGCAACACTATCACTATCACTATCACTATCAAGGTTTGTGTTATCTGTTCTTCAATATTACTGAGGTCGTGTCTTCAATCTAATCAAAGTAGTTGCCTAATTGCCTGTTCTTTTACCTGGCGAGCAAAAGTAGGACTTTAGAGTCCTAAATGCCTGTCGAATTGGGTTTTTTTTTAATAAAGATAGAAAAAGGAAAGCCAAAAAAAAGGGAAGAAAGAAGAAAGATTCATAGAATGGTAAACATTGTTGTGCCAAGTGGTACGACATGATTCTTCAGATAAGTGCTGGAGTTTCAAATATCTCCAACTGCTAAAGTGACCTAAACTTGTGAGTTGTCCAATAATTTGTTAAAATATATAGTTATTAAATTTTTCAACGGAAAAAAAGGAGCAGGATTGAATAAGCATGTGATTAAACATGACCTTATCTTGGGCATCATAAAACTGAACACTATCTTCAAAACAGGACTAGCAATAATTATATTCATACATCATCTTGATAGGTATTGCAATAAGTAAATTGGTTCATTTTCCTCCAAAATTGGTCATGTTCTGCATTTAACCTTGATTCTAGTAGAATCCTAAGCTTGCCAAAAAACGGGAAATTTGTATATAAGGATTCTGAATGATTTCAAATGAACCTTTTTTCTTAACGTAGTGAAAAGCATTCAAAAAATCAATCAAGATTTGAGTTTAGTAGTTGAGAAAGACTTTCATACTTGAGAGGGAAAATGTTACCTTTTATGTGGTGAAGTTTCAAGGCTCACTGGTAAAGTTCTTTAACATAATGCTATACTTCCTTCAAACACAAAGCTATTTCAAATTTTTAATGCCATCAATATATAGATAAGCTGCTTTAAACTTTATATTTATTTAGTTTTAGTTAGGGGAATTGGGATATATGTCAAGAAGCTCACGCATTCATCCATAAGAATTTGCCAAGTTCAGAATTTGAAAAGTTGTCCTTTATCGAAAGGCCAAAATAAGTTGCAAGAAGAAAGATCTCCACAGACCAACGAGTCTTAAGACTATCTGAAGTGTAAATATAAATAAATAGCCAACCTTTTTACTAGAATGGTCCATGCCTTAGATTACTACATTCTACAATTGCCCTCTGTATGAATGTAGCATTCAGAAACATAGTTAATGGATGCAATTTTTTAATGTTATTTTTGTTGTGAGTCTAGCCCATTTTATGAACGCTTATTTATTTAATTCCACTAAATTTGAACTCCAGAAGTATTAGTTGTCTTCATACATTTAAAGGAATGAAGTTGTAGGTGACCATGTGTTGTATAAAATCTTATCCTTTTAAGATTTAAAGATAAGTTTGAGAGATAGAAGTTGCTTAGAGTCCAAATAACTTTCATTAACTATAATTTTATTAAAATTTAATTTCTAGAATTTGTTTAGGAGTAGTGTGTGTGTGTATACCTTAATTCAGGAGGGTGTTAGCACAAGTTTTTTGAGAGAGCTTTAGAAAAAGCTAAAAGAGCTAGATTAGTTGTAGTTATCTTATGCGGTGTTCTTGAGTGAGAGAGTTCGAAACCTTTATCATTTGTATCCTGATATTTGATTTAGTGGATTTTATTGTCCGTTTGTCCCGTGACTTTTATCTCTAAACTGGAGGGTTTTTTAGGCTAAAATCTTATGTTTGTAATTTTTTATTCATCTTTATTGTGTGAATAGTTTATTATTAGTTGAGTGATCTCAGAGTTATCGTTATTGTTTGGAGCCAAACAAATGGTATCAAAGCCTAACAAGTGGTATCAGAGCCTTAGATATGGAAAATGACATTAACTTTATACTGAAGTTGACATCAACCAAATACTCAATATGGAGACTATTGATGGAAGATCTCATGTATTGCAAGGATCTTTATAGTCCAATCGATGTGAACAAAAGTGTAAAAGACTGTGACCCATCTTAACCGAAGAAGATGACATATAAAGAGTAAGAGAAGATAAAATGGAAGACATTGAGAACTATTAGATAATAGATTGATATTAGTATCTTCAATCTCGTATCCCAAGAGACGAATCCTTTCGAGTATTGTAAGAAGTTAGAGGATCTCTATGAGAGAAAGATTGCTTACCACAAGGCCTCCATAATTAAAAGTCTTGTAAACCTAAAGTTGAAGGCTAGAAAATCAATGTTGGTGCATCCCAACAATTTTTAAGACATCATCAATAAGTTGACTACTATGAAGATTGTCCTTGATGATGAATTAAAAGCATTGCCCTTATTGAGTTCTTTGGAAGATAGTTGAGAAACTTTGGTTGTGACTATCATCAATTTCACTATAAATGGTGTGCTTTCTTTAGAAATAATCAAAGAGACCATGTTCAACGAAGATATTAAGAGAAAGGAGATTAATGTTGACAACATGCAGGCTCTTGTGGTAGGTAAGTTGAAGAACAAGTCCAAGTCGAGAGATGAAAAGGAGACCAAATTGTACACCTACAACAAACCTGGTTATATAAAAAGTTCTATTATAAGTGAAAAAGAGACCAGAAAAGCAAGGAAAACAGAAGGATGGAGATGACAACAAAATTACATCAACGACATTAAGTACAGATGATGAAGTGTCGTTGATTTATGCAACCAATGAGTATCTCCATATTATTCATTTAGATTCATAATAGTTTGTTGATATAGGGGCATCTTATCATTGTGTTCGAAGAAGAGAGTACTTTACCAACTATAGGAGTGGTAATTTTGGAAGCGTGAAGATGGAAAATCAAATCTTCATTAGCATCATCGGTGTAGGAGACACTCGACTTCAAATTGATGTTGGGTGCAGGTTTACTTTGAGAGGTGTATGAAACATTCTAGACTTAGGACTCAATTTATTATATATGAATGTGCTTGACTAAGAGAGATACCGACACACATTTAATAATGACAAGTGGAAGCTGTCTAAAGGAGCATTGATTGTTGCTCGCAGTAAGTTGTGCTATACTTTGTAAAAGACACGATTAAAGGTGTGTGTTGGCTTCACCTTTCTCTCTTCTCTCTTTCTTTTCTTTCTTTTCTCTTCTGTTATACTAAGTCCCCGACAGCTCTCTGCTTCCTCTATTTATACTAAAACCCACTTCTCTTATTTACCATCTTGCCATTAATGAATGAGCAATGACTCCTTTGCCCTTACTTATAAGCCTTAGAATCTGACATCTCGACTCCTTAATTCGATCAGATAAATGAGACTGTTTGACAAAACTTTCTTCTAGAAAAATGTTCCTCTTGATCATACGAATCCAACGCCTCAAGAATCAGATCGATCGGAGCTCTATAGCTCAAGATATCTCCAAAATACTAAAAT
>JANZLC010000201.1:32765382-32785726 GCA_026413385.1 Erythroxylum gracilipes | reverse complement strand
ATATCCCACTCCAAAAGAAAGAAAACATACTTAAAGAGAATCGGGGCCCAACAATTATAGCTTGCTTCTTTGAACTTTATGTAATCGTTATTGATTAGAGAGTGAATAAACTTACTAAAGTTCCTTTTTGATCATCCAATGAACTTGCCCAATTGCTATCAATGAATCCATATAAGTTAAATTTTGAAACTGTAAATCTAGAGAAATATAAATTTTTGTTTGAAGTTTTGAATGTTCTTTTTTTCCACGATCTGTTTACAAAGATGCTATATATTCATAAATAAAGATAAGGAAATAGATACAAGATTGCATGAAATGAGGAAGATTACAAATATGGGAAGCTTGGAATGGCAAGAAGCCGTTGGAGGCAAATATGAGAAGATGTTGAGATGTTGAGATGGAGATTTGCAAGGAGTGGAAATGTGGAAATGATATATTTCCATATTTTCGTTAATACCCTCCCTCAAACTAATGCTACATGTCACGAAGCATAAGTTTGGATGCTAATTTTTCGGAATGTTTTAAACCAGGCCCGTGGAGCCTGTTTCAGGCCGTATAAGGGCTTATGGAGGCGATATACTAGATTTGGATCCGATGGAGCGAATCCAGGAGGTGGTTTCATATAAACCACTCTTACAAGTCACCATGAAGGAAGGCATTCTTGACATCCATCTAGTGAAGTTTTCACCCCTGCTTTGCCGCAATAGACAAAATTATTGGGACAGTTGGTTTTAGCAACTGGGGAAAAGGTTTCATCATAATCCAGGCCATACTCTTGCTTGTAGCCTTGGGCTACCAATCTTGCCTTATATCGATCAAGAGTGCCATCAGCGTTGTATTTTATTGTGTATATCTATTTACTGCCAATTAAGGAGGTATCTAGAGGTTTTGTTGGGAGGCTCCAAGTCATGTTTTCTTCAAGTGCAGCCATCTCATCTTTCATAGCTTTACGCTAGCATTCATGTTCGTTTGCCTATTTAAAGGAAGTAGGAACAGTAACTGTTGGCAAGGTAGTTACTAAGGCATAAGATTTACCATATTCTCCTTGGGAGTCTCCGTAACGAGCTGGAGGGTCTACATGACATTAAGAGTGTCCAATCGGGATGGGATCTTGGATAGTTCCTGTTAAGTTAGTACTCGGTGCAACAATGGAATAAATCATACCATCACTAGTATTAATTGGAGGCGGAGACGGTGGTGGCGCAATGGGCGTAGTATTATCATGTTCAAAGAAGGTGGGTAGTAGACAAAAGCAAGTTTGCGAGTCATCTTTTGAAATCAGATGATAAAAATTTTGTTCAAAAAATATGACATGTCAAGATACACAAACAAAACGTTTAATAGGTCATAGCAAAGTTAACCTTTTTGCGTATCATTATAATCTAAGAAAATACATTTTGCGACTTTGGCAGAAAGTTTATCTCGTTCGTGACGTTGGAGATGGACAAAACAAATGCAGCCGAAAACACGTAAATGATCATACTTTGGTTTCTTTCAAAAAAGTTAAAAAAGGAGAATCATTAATATTAACAGTTGTCACTTGTCTATTTATTAAGTAAATAGAGGTTCAAAGTGCTTCAACCCAAAAGATATGAGGCATGTGTGCTGTGTTTAACAAAGCAAGGGAAGTTTCAAGGATATGTCGGTTCTTCCGTTTAACCACGCCATTTTATTCGGGTGTGTACGGACAAGTAGTTTGAGAAATAGTTCCGTTTTGTCGAAAAAATTGTTGAATGTCGTCACTTATATACTCACTACCATTGTTCGATCTAAATTTTTTATTTTTGTTTGAAATTACGTTGCGACATAGGTAATAAATTCTTTTATAAAACATCCTACCTCATATTTATGACGAAGAAAAAATATCCATGTGTATTGTGATGCATGGTCTATAAAAAGTAAAAAATATTTAAATCCAATGCGAGACAATATAGGGGATGGACCCCAAATGTCGCTATGAATTAAATCAAACGGTTTAAAATATTCGATATTACTTACAGAAAATGGCAATTTATGACTTTTCGAAAGAGCACAATTTTCACAAGATATAGATTTAAACGTACTAAAATATGACGAAAAATGCAAGCAAGTTTTAAGCATAAAAGAGAGCCTTTCGGCGTGAGGGTGCCCAAGGTGTAAATGCCATAAATTTAATAAATCCTTTGAATGTTCAATGTCTCTATCAGAAGCAGTAAGAAAGCATCTAAAGGATTGAGGTGTTACGAACTGTAATAAGAATAAGCGGCTGATTTTACGCCCCATTGCCACCACTCTCCTTGTCCTCAGATTCTGCACAATGCAACCATCAGGAGAGAATGCTACAATGCAATTATGTTCAACTAATTACCCAACAGCAATTAAATTAGTTGGCGCAGCTGCTACTGACTCTTGAATCAATTTTGTAAGCAAGGTGGGATCAAAATTGGCTATGGGAGTGTGTGCTAAAGAGGCCATATATTGCTGGACTGTGGGTTGGGCCTGCGTTTGAAGAAAAGAAGCAGTATCGTATGGTTTATGCGTATCATTCTATTGATGCGGATCAAAAATTGAAACAGAGTGCGTGTATGATTGTTGTGCAAGAGTAGCATGAGTAGTAGTCTGATGCAGCTGAGGAGTGGCAGAACATACACAGGAAGGCCACGTTGGGCAGGACGGCAGCGGAAATCAGGAAGTATATGTCCTGGTTTCTTACAATACACACAAAAATTTTTTCTTTCAACAATGTGAAGCTAGTCCCTCATCATTACATTCATAATATCTTTTGATTTGAGAAGTGTTTCGAAAGTTACCTTGGCTAGAATATAGAGCCGTTTCAATAGAGGATCCGCCATTAATAGAAGCTTAGGTTTGTAGACAAGTTTCCTCTCGAATGAGTTCACCGAGAACCACCTCTATTTCAGTTAGGGATTCACGGCTAAGGAGATTGGCTCGGATGGATTCATATTCCGAGCGAAGCTTCATAAGCATTTGAACCACACGATTTTTCTATCGTTCGCATAGGATTTCTTTGATAGTATTGGGTGACATGTTATCTCTCATGCTATGATCCTGTTCAGACTATAGAGAAATTAATCCAGAATAAAAAAGTGTGAGCATCTTTGTCACCTTGTACATATTCAAATAGGTCTCTTTCAATTTGAAAGTTGCGGGCATGGTTCCGTTGTTGGTAGATCATCCGGAGGTGTTTCCACATGTCGGAGGCCAAAAGGAAAGGCCGAAGACTCAAAGCGATATCAGATGTGACGCTATTGAGAAGCCACGAAATAACCCGAGCGCTGTTGGATTTCTAGATAGCAAGTTCTTTGGCATCAGTAGGTGTTATTGTCGCACCTGTTAGGACTCCTGAATGACCTTTGCCTTCTATGAACATTCGAAAGTGGAACTCTGAGTCCTGTGACTGTCGAGAGTATCCATTCTAATTTCGGATGTGATCAAAATCACAACAAAACAAATAACTAAGTAACACATAAAATCTAGCCATCTAACTAGCAAGGCTCTGATATCATGTAAATCTAGAGAAAAATAAAATGTTGTTTGAATTTTGAATATGCTTCTTCACGATCTATTTACAAAGAATGGCTATATATACATAACTAAAGATAAGGAAATAAATACAAGTTTGCATGAAATGAGGAAGACAACAAATATGGGAAGCTTGGAATGACAAGAAGCCGTTGGAGACAAATATGAGAAGATTTTGAAATGCTAAGATGAAGATCTGCAAGGAGTGGTAATGATATATTTCCATATTTCTATTAATATTTCTTAGGAATTTTTGTACGATATTCACCGGATGTTAACCTTGTGGACAAAGTTCTTGTGGAGCAGAGAAATGATATGAGATGAAAGTGAGTAGCTGTAGCTAAGAAGTTGAAGTCTGGAAAATGTAAGTGTAGTGGGTAGGAGAATAGCAATATGTAGTACTGTTGTAGTTTATGGACGAATTGTGAAACGCTATTGTTCGTAAAGGACATGTGTCATGGAATGATTGTAAAGTAGCTAACAAGTAAGGAAGTCATTGGAATAACCATTGAAAGCCGAAGAGAAAGGGATGAATGAATGAAATAACGAACTTAAGATTCAATCTCTATTCTCTCTCTACCTCTTAGACTAATTCTATTCTCTTTCGTTATTACTAGAAACTAGCTTGTCTTACAATCCCTAAATCCGCAAATCAATTTACCAAATAAACTACATGTATCAAACGGATTCCTACTGACGATGTCAATTGATATCGTAGAGACCTGTTATCCATCTTTCTTGCCTCATTTCGCTTATAGCTATGTTTGGATTCGTTGTAGGATTTTACAAAATAATACCGGAAGTTGTTTCGCTTTAAGCACTATGACGTTAAAGTCAGTTTTTAGTCGAAGTAAGGAAAAATGAAATAGAGCTTAGATTGTTTGGTGTTCCCTTTATCCTTTTCATCGTTTGCCTTCCTTTTTATTCCAACTTAAGAATGTGTAGAAAATGAAACTGTTGAAGCATGTTTTCATGTATTCAGAGTAAACGTACTTTAGTGATGGTGGTCTGACATCAAAGTATAGGCTTGTTATAAAGAACTCAGATTGATGGACATAAATGATTAGATAACTCAAATTGACGAACATTAAATGCTATTAACATCTTTGTCAGTATGAAAGGATGGTTCTAAGTCATATGAATAAAGAGATTTATCATTGATACGTAAAGAAAAGAAGAAACTCAAAAAGTGACTGAATTGATCATAATAAATCCTTGTATCAGAATGAGTGGCTTATTTACTCTAGGCATCATGTTTAAAATCCTTGTATCACAATGAGTGGCTTATTACTCTAGGTATCATGTTACATCATTGTCGCAGCCAATAGTTGGAAAGTGAAATCCCCAGTGTGTTGTAGCTGAATTAGGACTTAAAGATTGCATATGGCTCAATCCAATTAAATTACACTCATAGTCTCAAGGTTATATCGACTTCAAGCTGACATACACATATCATGGTCTAGTGATTCAATCGTTGAAACGTGCTTTAGGTTTCTATTAAAACTAGGAGTTAGTTCCTAGTTTTTAGGAATGTTATTTTGTTGTTTTTTAGTTGTTGATTATGTTGTTAGTGGTTTAGATTATGTCATATTCTATGATTATGGGTTAGTGATCTGTTAGATTTGCATTTCAATGAATTTAAGTCAATTTTGTTTCTAATTTAAGAGTATACTTGCAACTTTCATTTCTTTTTCTCCTACGTTATTTTCTACAGTTGGTATCATAGCTCTCTTCTTAAGGGAACTGTGTGACTACTTATGAAGTTTGAATCTAGGTTTTCTATTGTTGCTCCACATAATATTTGATGGAGAGAACTACATGATGTGGGCAGTTCGTATGGAGACATACTTGGTTGGAGGCTTTGGACCTATAGAAAGCAGTGGAGGAGGACTATGAGGTTCCTGCACTTCCAGCCAATCCCACTATGGCTCAAATCAGGTCAAATCAGGACACATAAGGAGAAGAAGACAAGAAAATCCAAGGTAAAGGCTTGCTTGTTTGCTATAGTATCATCTACTATCTTCACTCGTCTCATGTCTCTTAAATCAGCAAAAGAGATATGGAATTTTCTCAAGGCTAAGTATGAAGGAGATGATAGGATTCATAGGATGCAAGCACTAAATTTGGTGCGTGACTTTGAATTACAGAAGATGAAAAGGAGAGATACCATCAAGGAGTACACTGGCAAGCTACTTAACATAACAAGTACGGTCAGTCTACTTGGCTCATCTCTGCCAAAGTCAAGGATTGTTGAAAAAAATCCTTGTTACAGTACCTGAATGGTTTAAAGCAACAATTGCATCCTTAGAAAATACTATGGATATGTCAAAGTTTTTTTTGACAGAATTGTTAAATGCTTTACGAGCGTAGGAGAAAAGAAGATCCATAGGGATCGAAGAAGATGTTGAAGGTGCATTGCTAGTCAAGCACTAAGAAGGTGTTGATAGCAATAAAAAAGAGAAAGGAAAGAAATTTCAAGGCCAAACAAACAAGGGAAAGTCTAGTAACAAGAAGTCTTTTTCTCTATATCAGCAATGTGGGGGAAAATCACATCCTTATTTCAAGTGTTGGAGAATACCTGATGCTAAGTGCTCAAAATGCAATCCAATGGGGCATGAGGCGGTCATTTTCAAGAACAAAGATTAGCAGCATGATGAAGCAAAAGTTGTTGAGCAAGAGGAGGAAGATCAACAGTTTGTTGCCGCATGTTTTTCCGGTTCAGAGTCAAGTGAAGTATGGCTCATTGACAGTGGTTGTACTAACCATATGTCATATGACAAAGGCCTATTCAGAAACTTGAGGAGCACCAACATCTCCAAAGTCAAAATTGACAATGATAATTATATCACTATAAAAGGAAAGGGCACTGTTGCAATCTCAAGTTGCTCAGGTACAAAAATCATTCCTAATGTGTTATAAGTTCCATAAATTAATCAAAATCTACTCAGTGTTGGTTAGTTAGTGGAAGAAGGTTATAAAATAGTGTTTGAGGATAAGAGTTGTTTAATCTAAGATGCTGGAGGTCACAATTTGTTTAGGTTAAAATAGAGGGTAAGAGCTTTGCCTTAAATCCAATGGAGGAGGAACATATTGCTTTTCCAGTTAAAGAAAATCCTAAAAGGCTTGGGCACTATCATCATCTTGGATTGCTACAAATGAAGTCCAAAATGATGGTTGAAGGGTTACCAGATCTTGATCCTGAAATTTCAAAATGTGAATCATGTCAGTATGGCAAGCTAGGGAGAAAGTCATTTCCTTAAGCAACCTGAAGAGCTTCAAAGGTGCTGCAGCTAATTCCTACTAACGTAGTAGGACCATAAAGAACACCTTCCTTAAATGGTAATCTCTACTATGTTATATTTATTGATGATTTCACACGTATGCATTGGATATATTTTCTAAAACATAAGTCAAAGGTTGTTTAAGTCTTTTAAAGAAAAGGAAGAAAATGAAAGTGGCAGCAAAATTTAGAATCATAGGTCTAATAATGGAGGGAATACACCTCTAAAGTCTCCAATCAGTTACTTATTGAGGCAGGCATCCAACATCAGTTAACTGCTCTATAGTCTCCACAACAGCATGGAGTAAGTGAGAGAAGGAACATATTTATTATGGAGATGACATGAAGTCTGCTCCATGACAAGAATCTGCTAAAGAAGTTCTGGGTAGAAGTAGAAAATACTACAGTTTTCTTACAAAGTAGATTATTCATAAGAGAACTGCAAGATCAAACTCCATTTGAGGCATGGTATAATTACAAAGCATCTTTCAGCTTTCTTAAAGTGTTTGGATGTTTTTGTTTTGCTTATGTTCCACAGATAAAGAAAGAGAAGCTTGATAAGAAGGTGTTACTAGGTATTTTTATAGGCTATAGAACTTTTTCAAAAGCCTATAAAATATACCAGCCTCAAATTGGAAAGATTGTTATAAGCAGAGATGTGAATTTTGTGAAGGAGAAAGAATGGTGTTGGCATGGTCAGAAGAGTTTGGCTCTAATGAGAGAGCCACAATTTGAGCTACTTCAAGATGAACTTGTGGATGATGTTCTTATTAGAAAGACTAGATCATTTGATGATGTTTACCAGAGGTGCAATATTGCCTTGTGTGAACCTGCAGGCTATGCGAAAGCCAATCTAGACCAGAATTGGATAGTTACAGTGTAGTAGGAGCTCTCTATGATTGAGAAAAACAACACTTAGGAGCTGGTGTATAGACCTCAAAATAGAAATATTATAAGGGTCAAGTGGGTGTTTAGAACAAAGTTGAACGTTGATAGATCTATCAACAAGTACAAGGCTAGACTCGTAGTAAAAGGGTATGCTCAAACTCTTGGTGTGGACTACTTAGACACGTGTGCACCAGTTGCAAGACTTGATACCATCAGACTTCTCTTAAGTATTGCAATGCAGAACAACTGGAAGATTTTTCAACTTGATGTCAAGTTTCCATTCTTGAATGGTTTTCTACAGGAGGAGATTTATATAGAGCAGCCTGAAGGATACGCAAAGAAGGGGAAGAGAATAAAGTTTATCTCCTTAAAAAGTAACTTTATAGCCTAAAGTAGGCTCCAAGAGCGAGGTACAACAGAATAGATAAACACTTGCTGAATTTGAGATTCGAGAAGAGCCTTTCTGAATCAACTTTGTACATTAAGAAGAAAGTAGCTTATATTCTTATTGTCTCTCTTTATGTGGATGATTTACTGGTGACAAGGAATAACACAAAACTTGTGCAAAAGTTCAAACAAGAATTGATTGAATTTTTTGAAATGATTGATCTTGGACTTATGACTTTCTTTCTTGGAATGGAAATCAGACAAGAAGAACATGAAATCTTTATATGTCAGCAGAAATATGCCAAAGAGATTCTGAAAAAATTCAAGCTTGAAGACTGGAAAGAAATGAGTACTCCTATGAATCAAAAGGAGAAACTCAGCAAGGAAGATGAAGCTACAAAATTTAATGAATCCTACTTCAGAACCATGATTGGTTATCTGTTATATGTAACTAGACCTGATATCTTAAACGTTGTATGTGTTTTATCTCATTTTATGCACTGTCCAAGTGAAAATCATCTCAAGGCTGCCAAAAGAGTGTTCAGATATGTCAAAGGAACTTATGATTATGGTGTTAAGTTCACAAGTAGCAAGGTCTTCAAGCTAGTTGGATTTTTAGATAGTGACTGGGGTAGTTGCATTGATGACATGAAGAGCACATCAGGTTACTATTTTACACTTGGTTTAGGATTTTTCTTTTGGAGTTCAAAGAGGCAAGAGATTGTTGCTTAATCCATTACTGAGGCAGAGTTTATTGCTGCAACTTTAGCTGTCAATCAAGCTTTATGGATGAGGAAAATTTTATTTGATTTGAAATTAGAGTAGAAAGAAGGAACAAAGATCAAAGTAGATAATCAAGCTGCCATTGCCATTTCAAACAATCCATTGTTCCATAGCAAAACAAAGCACTTCAACATTAAGTTGTTCTTTTTAAGGGATGTTCAAAAAGATGGTGAAGTTGTTTTGGTTCATTGCAAAGCTAAAGATCAAATTACGGATGTTTTTACTAAGCCTTTGCTTGTAAGCTAGTTTGAAAAGCTGCGAGCAAGACTTGGAGTTTGCAAGTCTTAAAGCAAGGAGGAGTGTTAAAACGTGTTTTAGGTTTCTAGTAAAACTAGGAGTTAGTTCCTATTTTTTAAGACCGTTATTTTCTTATTTTTAAGTTGATTATGTTGTTAGTGGTTTAGATTATGTCATATTTCTAATATCATGGGGTTGTGATCTATTAGTGGTTTATTACTGCCTATTTATAAATGTAAGATTTGCATTTCAATGAATTTAAGTATGTGCTCCCAGTTTAAGAATATACTTGCAACTTTCATTTCTTTTTCTGCTACGTTATATTTTTTTTAATGAAATGGAGAGAAAAACATTACCTATTACATTGTAAGTCTAAGGCAACAAACCCCTGATATATCCGCTAATAGGATTGAAAGGCATCCCTTGGGTGGGATCTCAAAAATAGTGACCCCTATATCGAACTGGTCTATATAGTTATTGAGTCAGTCAGCACACTAATTACCTTCCCTATAGATATGTCGAGTTACAACAACCCAGTTACGATTAAATAGTTCATTGATGCCCAGAACTAACGGATTAAGAGACATAGCGCGCTTATCTGGGGATGAAAGTAGATTAGTCACTGTCCTTGAATCCACCTGTACTTCTATTTGACGGTAACCCAGGTTCCAAGCTAGCTTGAGGCTTAAGATGACTCCTCAAAGTTCTACGGATAATGTGGAGCACCAACCAATGTTCTGTACAAAGCCTCCAAGCCAAACACCCGAACTATCACGAATCAGTCCACCTGCTGTAGCCAAAGAGAGTGAACTTTTGCTGGCTGCATCCATATTTAATCTCACCCAACCCTGAGGAGGTTTGCTCCAGCCTATAAGTTGTTCCCTTTGATTGCGGTTGACCATATTAGCTCTTTGTTGCCAGACTGATGCCTTGTGAATCTGATAAACATATTCTAAAACCTGATGATCTGGTGAAGTCGGCCAAGAAAAGTGTTCTTCAAAAAGGGCCTTATTTCGCCAAGACCATAAAAACCAGCACGTCGTGGCAAAGATAATAGACCAATCTAAGCCACACACAAGTCAGTGTGTGTGTAGATTCCTTATGAGCCACTCCTTGGTCGACAAGGTGAAAAACTCCACTGAGACTACTTGTGGAGGGAACCGATTCCATAAATTGCGGGCTTTGGGGCAGTCACGCACTACTTGTAGTGAGGATTTTTCTAGGTGGCAATGGTAGCATGCAACATCCGAAGTTAATTGTTTGTGGGTACATTGTTGATTAGTGAGTAATCAATCATGAGAGAGGAGCCAAAGAAATGCTCGGATTTGTTGCAGGCCCTGCCACCGCCATACTATCTTCCAGAGCGCATTGACCAAAACGTCTTCATGAGCCATTATTATGGAATATGCGGATGCAGTCGTGAATTGTCTAGTATCTGATCTTCCCCAAATTAGTTTATTCGACCCTAAGTAGTGCTTTGGCGGAAGAATACACGCTATAGACATGCAGATCGAAGAAGGGAGCATGTGTTGGAATGCTTCCCAATTCCAGTTACTTGCAGCATCGACATAGTGTTGAACCCAGTGATCAATAATTTATGAAGGAATAGAAGCCACTGCAAGAGAGATAAGAGGTCCCCATTCCTTAACCTAGGGATCGAGCCAGAATCAAGTCCTAGAGCTGTCACAGATCATCCATTTCATGCCTTGCAGTACGTGGTGCCAAGTAGCTTTAATACTCTTCCAAATCATCGACCTACCTGTTGCATCAAGGGAAGAGGGAAAATTGTTAGCATCAAAATTATACTTAGCCGAGAGAATTTGAACCCATAACGCATTAGGTTTAGAAACCATTGACCACCCTAGGTTTGATAGTAGGGCATCGTTGGTTTCCCTAATTTTGCGAATGCTGAGGCCCCCATCTCTTTAGGTTGACACACTTTCTCCCAATTGACCAAGCTTATCTTCTTGATGTCTGGTGTCGCGCCCCACAAGAACTGGCGCATTAATTTCTCTAACTCATCACAAAGCCTGCACGGCAGGTGGACCGTCTACATAATGTAAATGGGGAGCGTTGCGATGACTAATTGTGTCAATGTTATTCTACTGGTGAGTGACAAAAGATTTGTTGTCCACCCCGAGAGTCATTGTTGAACTTATCAAGAATATGATGGTAGGTTCGTTTACTAACTCTCTCGTGCAATAGAGGCACACCAAGATATCGTCCTAAATCATTCGTCGGTTTGAAACCCAAGGCCCTACTTAGATAATGCACCTTCGAGTAAGGTATATTCTTAGAGTAAAAACATCGAGATTTGTCTTGACTGACCCTTTAGCTGGAAGCTGTGTAGAAAGTATTTAATGTATCTCTAATCTCATTCACTTGGTCTAAGGAAGCTTTTGAGAATAGAATGAGATCGTCAACAAAGAATAAGTGAGAGATAGCAGGTCCTCTTCTGCTTAATTTAATCGGCTTCCATCTTCCTTTAGAGACTGAATTGGTAATTAAGTGGTCCAATCTTTCCATACATAGTACGAAAAGATAGAGTGATAGTGGGTCTTTCCTACGTTATTTCTACACCAATGAAGTTAGTGACTCTCAAAGAACGTTTAAACTTCCTTCCTTTGTTACTTTACATAAAAAAACTTTTTTTTTTGGATAAGGAGACAATTTATAGTTTTTATTTTTTAAAATGGACACTAAATAAACCTCGATTATACTACCATTAAACTAGGTTATAACTGATTTTACCAGTAATCACCTACATCATTATATGAGCTTTTAGATCATAACCCCGAAAGAATACAATTTTCTTGAGCCTTAAAAAGAAGAATGCATATTTGTAACCATAACATCGTCCAAGTTCCTTTATCAACTGCATAAATATTCAAACAGTCGCATAAAAGTAATGAACATTAATTAATGGAAGAAGGAATTCCAGGTCCTTGTTTATACAATAAAGGACTGGCAAACATGGGCAAGATGTAGTGAGATAGAATCACATAGCTTGGTGCTAATAATACATTAATTCTAAGGATTGCATGTGTTCGTGTCAGAGAAGTTGAGAAAAGGAGCAATGGGCAGAAAAGGAACAGTGAAGAAAAGATGTAATTTGCATATGAGAGAGCTTGGCAATATGATTGATAACAAAAGAGAAACCATCGCTATGTTCTTGAGGATATAATAATCTGCTTTTATCTATTATTCTTTAGCCAATCTCTAATACCCTTTTCTGATTCAGTTAGATCCTGCTCCTTCTTCCCTTTCAAAGCTCCCTCCACATAGTCAAAGTAATCCTTGTAGTTCCGCTTGTAATAGCTATCCAATCTCTGAAACAACAAAAACATCAACTGTTAATTGGGGAAGCCGAATCATTGGTGGGCAGTGATGTTCCAAAACACAGCCATTTCACACCATATTGTATGTCATACCTCCTTGTCATTTTTGGCCTTGTTTTCCTCTGATTTCGTCAGATATTCTGATGACCGAAAAATAATGTTTAGTCTGTCATGAATTGGGAATTAAACACAAGTGTGTATCATACTAGCATGAGCTAAACTAAAAATGGCAACTTCCAACAGCACCACCAACTACTAGTGTGATTTTAAGAACAATCAGAACAAGAAAAAATGGACTGTTACTTTTGAGAAGCTCAGTCTTGGAGTCACTGACTGGATAAGCACCAACCATAGCAGCTAGGAGAATACCTCTTCTTCCAATTTCGGTGGCAGTTGTTGAAGAAGCTGTAGAGGGTCTATTGCCTTCTCTTCTATGAACTGCATGAACGTTGGACGAAGTATACTTGTTCACTGTAACAGTCAGTGCCATCAATACACTTTGAGATATCGAACTCATCTGTTACCATTAGTCACACAGTACACAGCTCCTCTCTCGTTCTCTTACAACCACAGCCACTGGTCTCTTCAGGTTTGTGGATAATGGAGTTTTACGGGCCTATCCTCTTTTCACTTATGTCCAAATATCCAATTCTAGCGTCAGAGACGTTCCCGCAAATATCATATAATATGGACCTTTTTCCATAGCCAGGTCTTGCAATGTAAATAAGTTCATCTTAATTCTCAAGCACATCAAAAGTATGGTCTTGCAACTGAGGCAACTAGTTTATAAATACATGTAAAGCGCTAAAGCTATAGAGTAAAAAGAAAATTAAAGTTTTACTGACATTGTTATTAAGTCTGACCAATACTGATTGTCGTACACTAGCGACATATTTAGCAAGCTAATTATCATCAACTTCAGACGTTGAGAAGATTCCAACTCTCAATCTCATATAGAAAGTGCCTGATAACAGCCGAGGACTTATTGCCACGTTATTTGCTTATGTAGCATATTTTAATCAACCTAAGTGAAAACAGAGGACTGCCACGAAAAGTGCACAGACAGCATACTTAATGACTTCTCATTCTCTTTTCTATACATATAACGTAACCATCAATCTATGCTATTTAATAATATAAGTTAAAAACATTAGATACAAGTAAATGATAAATTATAAAATAGATATTAAAATAAAGATGAAAAATAAAAATTTAGCATAATTAATTTTTAAATAAATTATCAAAAATAAAAGTGATATAACTATCCAAACATAATAATTTAATTGTTCAGTTTTAATAATGAAGATATTCAAATCTGTCATAATAATATAATTTTTTGATAAAAATAACTAGGGAGATACAAGTATTAAAATCATTTATAACTGTGCATATGCTAAGTAGGGTAATAGTCCTCCCATACTTGTTAATAAGATGAAGATTAGCTTTTTTAAGTTTCTTAATGTTTACATTAAAATTCAAGTTAAACTCTATTTTTTGTTAGTGTTCAGAAAGACTAACATTTTAAAAGACATAATTCGACTGTCCGACCGACGAAACTCTAAATTTTTGTTATGTTCCATCAGTCATGCTAAATTGGTATCTTTGAAGTTAGCTGCCACATTAGCCATGTGGCTGGCATGGATCTTAAAATTTTTGAAACTCTAAATTGTACCCTAAATTCCCAACAATTTAAGGTTACAACAACACACGACTACCCATTTCTGGGTCTTCTCTATTGTAGAATGAGTTCCCTTTTGTTGCACTTCGCTTCTCTTCATTTCTAATAAGGGATCTCAAAGTTTTTTGTGATTCACTTTATGCATAAGTTTGAAGTTCTTTCTCTTATGAAGTAATAATAGTCACGTTTAAGTTCTTATTATCAATCTCCAATGATGCAATCAAATCGTTGTACTTAAGTGTACCTTAACACATGTAGAAGAGATGAATAATATTAAGAAATAGTTCATTTATTTTACTCGTGACTATAACAACAATCGATTAGTTATGGCTTGACAGATATTTTTGTGATTTTCCATTAAACTTAAATTCTATATAAGGGTATCATAGTTAATAAGATTCACATTAATTTCTAATATATTCTTTTATCATATATCATCATATTGGTATCAGATATTAAGTGCTTTAAGAAATTAGTGAGTCATGTGAGCTCAACATGTTCACATTTATATTTATACTTTTATTCTTTAATTTGTCTAGGAGCAAACATTATTTCTTTTTATATGTATACTTGAACTTTTCATTTTTCTTAGGTTTTTGCACTTTATCCTTTATAATGATTGTACCTAGGCTTCGGATGATTGAATGTTATTATAAGTTGCCCTGTTCTATGCTTACGTACGAAGCATTATCAATTTATTAATGTTTCGAAAGATTGTAAATTGTTCTGTTAAGTAGGATTAACATTTTAACCTTATATTAAGAAGATAGTCTCAGAGAACTTCTTATTCCTTGTAATTGCTTATATAACTTCTTATTCCTTGTAACTGGTTTAGGTTAGCATGTAGTTGGTTTATGGCATTTTGATCTTGTCTTGTTAGTATTCGTTTTCTTAGATGAACTTGTCTTTAAAGATATATGAGCAAAAATTATACACCTATTTCAATTATAAGTGAAATATGCCTTTCTATGGTTATTTGAAAGATGTTTATGTTTCTACAATGTTTACGCTTATATTGTGAGTTAAATAATTTGTATATAGATTCCGACTCTTCATCTGGAAACATATTCACAAAAATTGCACTAAAGTGTCATACGTTATTATGAGTGAGACACTTGACTAAGGACATCATGAAGTGACTATAACCTAAGTAAGATGCTTTGGGGTTATCCCAATTATCCACTTTAAAATATTTTTAATTTTATATATGAATTAAATTTAATAATATCATTATTTGGTATGGGTTCATTTCCTTTAGGTTAAGAATGTGATTTCTTTGGATAGCATGATAAGAACTTTTCTCAAAGGGCTACTAATAGAATTCACAAATTAAGAAGTGAGATAGATATTTTAAAAAGGAAGGGTGAAACAAAGGCAAGTGAAATATCAAGTAGAGCACAATATAGTCTAAAAGTTGTCATTTTAAAGAAAACTAATGAGATTGAAAACTAAGCGAAGAGCATAAAGTTTGACATTCATTTATTATTAAAAGTGACTAAAGAATTAAATATTAAGAACCAAATGTTAGTAAATGTTATTATAGAAAAATGCTATTATAGGAGTTTTCATCATTGTTAAGCGGATACTTGTAAATTATGTTATAAGAAAATGAATAAAGACTTTTAATTTTCTTGATTTGATGGTGTTGTATGAATTATTAATAAAAATATTTGATTCATTTTTCCTTTTCCAAATTTCTTCTTACTAATTTGATTTGTTTCTTAAATTTTTTTATGCTTCCAATAACTCAAGATGGCCTAGATCAATCAATAATTGGATATTGTAATGTTCTCTTTCCCCAAAACAATCTATTTGATATGATGGTCCATATGGTCAAAGTCTTAGGCCTCTATCATAACAGTTACAAAAGTAAAACCATTGCTAGATCAACCATAACATTAGTATATAACAATAACATTAGTACTGTATGCATTCATTTAATTCGGAAACATAAACATCATATTATATGCATTCATTTACAATAATGATACAATATGGTTAGACTTGATATTACTATAGCCAAACATTCAAAATCAAGATATTAGGTATGTTGAGCATCTAAATTCATATTTAAAAACTTTTCATTAAACTGATAAGTATTGCTAAATTAATTAGGAATTAGGCTAAATAGGTCCTGATGACTTGACTCGAGTTAACTATTGTTATCTACATGATGGTAAACTATAAAGTTGGCTTTTCTAACTTATTGTAGATGAAAAACCTATTAATGACCCCATATAACTTAAGATGTAAACAACATAAGAAGATATAACTTACAGTCAAATATGGCAAAAAAGACTGACCTAGTCTACCTAAAGTCAACAAATTTGGCTTAGATTGATTGGATTTCTTGTAACATCCTGTTACCCATGTTGAGCCTAGAATAATGTATATGAGAGTTATGGAGAAGTTAGAAAGTGCATTTTATGTTCATGCATAAATTGACATACACTTACACTTGAATATTGATTTTTGCATATTAAATGATTATACATGCATTCATTGACATTTTTCGGGTATAATTGAGTATAAATGTGATTATATTGAAAATTGTGGTTTTTATGTGTTGAAACTTTAATTGGAGAGTATAATTATTGATTTAGAATTTTTTGTAAAAATTAGGAAATTTCTGAAATTTTGGGTATTATCGAACTAGAAAAAATGTCAAGTGGCAATGAAAATGGAAATTTTGATAAATGATTTTGGGATTTATTTACAAGTGTCATTGAAAATTTAAAGATAATTGGATTAAAAATTGGAGACTAGTTTTTAATAAGGGTCTAAATGGGACTATAAGAAGGTGACAAGTGGCAGTGACAAGTGTCACTGCCACTCACCACTCCTCTCTCACACGATTCTTTCACTTGAAAGACCAAAGTTAATTGTTTTGACTTTCATTTCTACTCTTGTCTTCATCTTTTTCATGGATTTCTTCTCTAAGCTTTATCTTCCTCGCAGATTTCTCACCAAAGTTACACCTTGCTTTCATCTATCTTTTACTACTCCCATTTTGTTGTCTCTTTCATTTGCTACAAGAAAACCTAACCCAATCCACCTTTAAGATGATGTACGTGGGTTGCATAAGAATTAGGGCTTCTTGGAGTTTTTGAAGATTTGAAGCTAAATCAAGTGAGTTATGCTTTAAATATCATGGGTATGGTTAAATGAAGCTAGAATGATGAGTAAATTAAGATTGATGACTTGAGTTTCCAATGTGTATGTATGTGTCGTGGGTGATGAAGAGCTATGTAAATGTCTTGATTTTGTATATGTATGAGGAGTAATAATTCGTATATTGTTATAGATATGTTTTTGACGTAGAATGATCATTATAATGGTGTTAGGATGAGTGCAGAAAATTGATAATGAATGGGTGCATACATATGTTCTGCTTTTTATTAACGATCAAATGTAGATCATGAATTGGTTTGTGAATGATATTGAGTTGAAATGAAGAGGAAATGAGGTAGAAAAGATGATCTAGGTACAAGATGAGTTAGATATAAAATGTTGGAATTATAAAATCTGGAAAATTGGAAGAGAGCTAGAAAATGTTAGCAGTAACATTTCCACTGATTAAGCTTCTGTATTTTAGCCATAACTTGCTCTATAGTTACCGAAATGAGATGATTTTGATTTGTATTAAATTAGAGACATAAGAATACATTTTTCACAAAGACATCGAATTTAAATTCTGTCCTTAAAAGTTTCAAAATTGAACATGAAGTTGAAAACTGGGTGCAACAAATTGGTGGATGAATGTATATGTTTGTGTTCTGTTTTGAGTGTATGAGAATATGTTCTATTTTGAGTGTTTATGATCAAGTATAGAATATGAATTGTGTATAATGTTGAGTTGAAATTAAGGTATACTTGAAAGGATGAATGTTGAATATGAATTGTTTGAGACTTAGGAATGAGATATGTTATGGAAAAAGGGTAGGAATTCATGAATGATGAGAATTAATTGTAAGTGATGAATCAAATGAGTAGATATTAGAGAGTTTAATGAAATAAAATTGATAGTTGAATTGCTATGAAATGATGTTGCATTAGAGGAAGTGAGTTTGGAAAAATTTGGAGTGAAAATGAGGTTAGGATAGATGTAGAAACCATTGGGAATGCTCTTGAGTGAGTTTTGTCTCACCTATGTTGGTTAAACGGGCATTAAGTTAGCTAAACGGACCTTCTCGGGTTTGGAAAGACTCCTAGCCTCATCCATGTCCATTAAAAGGACTTTAGGTCTATTAAACGAACCTTTATGGGTCTAAAAAATCTCCCAACCCGTTTATGTCTCTGCTTAGCGGACATTCACTGTACATTTTCATAAATTTGCGATTTGGACTCTCTAAATGGAAAATTCTCTCTTTGGGTCTTAACAAAAGTTGTAGATCTCGAAGTCTTCTTTGAAAGCGTCCTAGAATGACATTAATCTGACATTTACATCAAAAGTTATATCTTTTGTCCTAAGATATGTTTGTTTATAGATGATTGACTTATTAAAGTTTTTCCCATGAGATATTCAAGCTTGAGTGTGATCCTGAATGAGCCTAGTTGATGTTAGATTGAGCTACTAAAGTAAGGAAAGTCTTTTAGATGTTAAGGAATGATTTAAAGATCTTGTTAATTAGTTATGAGACAAGTATTAAGGATATATACCTGGAAATATCATTGAACATGCATTGTACATAATTCTTATACATAAATGTGCATCAATGAATACTTATAATTGTGCAAAGTTGTGATGTGTATAAATGTGTATGTATTGCATGATATAGAGGAGCATATAGAGCACCATCATCAAAACATTATCGGGACTTCGAGACAATAGCTTCTGGAGCAAACTGTGAGTAACCTAGACGGTCTCACTCAATTACTTGTTTGTATTAGATTATATTTTAAATTAGTTTATATTTTGAATTAGCTTATGAATGTGATTTGACTGTGTTGATTCCAGACAATAAAGGTCTGAGACCTGTGATGCGTGAATTTGATAGTGAAGTACTATTTGTATGTGAATGTGATGAAATAAGTGCTTCTTAATATGATCCTTGAATGTCAGACTAAGGTCCAAAGATCAATATGAATATGATTAATTGAACATATGAGATGCCTTCTACACATGAATGCATTATCAAATAATGAGAGTTGTGACCTGAGTAGTCTTAAAAGAGAACTTAAAGCTCAGAATATGAATATGATTAAAAGCCAAAGGCTCACTATGTAAAATGAGCCATGTATCCCCAACAGATAAGGCACAACATCAATGAGCCCAGTATTTACTATAGACATAGGACAGTTTAGGCACTCGATCACAACAACATAATAAGTGGAAAAGAGTCACATGAGCATTTCATATACATTTTAATATGTATGTTGACTGATTGAAATGTATGGTTGTCTTACATTTAAATGAGAATGTGAAATGTGATACTTTATGCAAATGCAAAGATGTGAATTATGTGTTTACATGTATTGATGTGTGGTATGAATTAAGAGAACCATCGATGATGGTTACCTCATTGAGTTCGCAAAACTTATCAAAATTGCAGTGTTGATTTTTTAGGACCGAGAGAGGACATTAGCTACTAAGAGATTCTACAAGAAGCATAGTTTTTGTGCTTTTGGAAAAAAGAAATGGCTTAAAGGTTGGTCAGCGGAGATTGGTGGATTAGATAGAATTTTTATATAATTCCTCATATGTAGCATATTTTGTATTTAGTTTTGTCATTGGACATATTCGGATGATACTGTAAAGCTACAATATACATATTGTTTAAGTAATAAAATGAGGAATTTGGTTTTAAAATATTGTGTTTTTCCTTATGAAGTTTTATAAGAGAATATCAAATGATGATGTCATGTTTAAGTGATTGTTCTGATTGTTCTAACATGCCACTCTTACGGGGTATATATTTGGATGTCACTCAAGATGTCGGGTACTTGTCTCACGAGAGTGGGGTGTTACACTTCTAGTCGAGCTCGAATTTTAAATTGATTTGAAAGATCTAATCTCTTTTACCAAAATGACATTGTTTTGGATATGACCTAAGCTCAATCGGGTTTTAAAGGTCACCCCTAGGGCTTACAATCTAACCCAACCCGAACCATTTCCTTCTCCACTTATGCTTTCCTTTTTATTCACATACAGAAACAACGAAACTAGAATCAAAATTTCAACTAAAAAAAAGTAACACATAAGATTTTAAGGAAACTTAAAACTAGTTAGCC
>JANZLC010000201.1:32754492-32765282 GCA_026413385.1 Erythroxylum gracilipes | reverse complement strand
GGGGGGGGGGGGGGGGGGCGTGACTTGGGTGTTTACTTAATTTAACTAAAGGATACTAATTCAAAATGTTGATGCTTACAATTTATAAAGGATGAAAATATGAAATAAAAGAATAAACTGCAATAAAGCATTTAAGTTAATAAAGTAAAAGAGTAAGGGAAGAGAAAATATAAACCAATTTTTAGTAGTTTAACGAAGAAACCTTGCCTAGATCCACTCCCAAGATACTTCTTGAAATTCCACTTTCGTTCTCCTTTCAAGGCAAAAAAACAACCTTTGTATAATCTTTTCTCGGAAAAGAGGAACTCTTTTTACAATCTTTCTTTATGGCGAAGAGGATCTCAATGTCACTAAGGCATGCCTAAGTATAATAATATAATACCAAACCAAAGCTTCCAATTCAAAATATCTTACTTTATCACTTTGATAACTTAAAGAGGTTCACTTAGAGAAATATGAGATAATTATATTCAAATCCTTCTTGATGTAATAACTAATGAGAAAACATATATTTATAAGGTTTCGAGACTCCTACTAGGTATTAAAGTTAAAAACCAGCTATTACAATGGCTAGTTGCAAAGTGTTGGTCAGCTAGTCTAGCATATTAGTCGATCATTGTAATTCACTAGCCTATAAGACATTAGTTGACCACTCATGCATATTGATTGACCAATGTATTTTAGAGAGACATTGGTTGACCACAACATTATATTGGCTGACCAATATGTCAACAAACTCACTTATTACACTTTTGCATTAGTTGACTACCTATATTTGGTAACCAATTTCCTAAAAAAAACATACACTTAAAAACTTTAAATATTTAAACTTGATTTATTTAATGTAGCTATAATTAAACTGAGATTCAAAACATCCCTTAAAGAATGTTTAAAAGATTAAGAGACTTTTCAATTAAAATAGAGATTTTATATCTCTTGATGAGTGAAGAGACTTATGTAAGGAAAATGATGTGAAATGTTTATACATGGTTAAACTTTAAGATTACCAAACTAACAAAGTGAAATTACAAATAATATTACAAAATATAAAATGACTTTGATGTGCATTAATATTCTTTTGTTCTTAACTTGATCTACACTTTGTAAGTTTCAAACTTTGTCTTCCCTTTTATCATCTTCACGAAGTATGTTCATGAATTATACATGATATCATCTTGTTTTCATAAAGCTTCTCATCAAGATAACAAACTCATTTATAGATTTATATTTTGTTATCATTAAATCATTGGTTAGAACCTTCATTGGTTTAACAACCTCTCCTTTTTTATGATGGCAAGACATTTATAGTTTTAGATAGCAATAATAAGAATAAACAAATAAGTAATTATCCGTATCAAGATAATGATTAGCTCAACCTTAATTAATGCTTCAAATATAATTCAATATCAATAATAAAAGAGATATTCAATTAATTATCCATGCATATAGATAAAAGAAATTTAATCAAGCATAAAAATATTATATATAAAAAAGTCACCACATGTACAAGAGCCTGTGCCCATAAATTTCATCACTCCTCCTAAAGCTAATGTTACCAATCTTTATTCTCCCTTTTTGGAATCATAAAAAAGAAATCATTTATCTAAGAATGTAAAATATAAAGTTTTATGCATCAATCTAAATTGCTTAAAAGATTAAAACAAATTTAATCAAAATTGATAAACTTTCTCAATAAAGAGCGCTATTAGACATTTAAAGGTCTAAAATGTCAATTTTGATAGAAACATCCCTAATTATATGTATTTTAAAAAAAAATCCAATTTCAATATTATGCATGAGTTAAAAATTTTCAAGAAAAGCAAACAATAACAGGTTTGGAAAAAATTGGTGGTTAGAATTGAAAAAATATAAGCATAAATACAATATCTAATCATCAATTTCATAAAAGCAATGTATAATTTTGAAAGTCCTAAAAACATTTTAAAAAACGTTCCTAAAATGCTAAAATTGAATAAAATAAAACAATCAATATCATCTTCTCTTTTATCATCTTCACGAAGTATATTCTTGAATTATGCATGATATCATCTTTTTCTTATAAAGCTTCTCATAAAGATAACAAACTCCTTAGTAGATTTATATTTTGTTATCATCAAAACATTGATTAGAACCTTCCTTTGTTCAACAACATCTCCCTTTTTGTTGATGATAAAACATTTATGGTATTAGATAGCAATAATAAGATTAAGCACATAAGTAATTGTCCATATCATGATAATGATTAGGTCACTCTTAAATAATGCATAAAATATAATTCAACATCAAGAATAATAGAGATATGTAATTAATTATCCATGCATATAGATAAAAGAAATTTACTCAAGCATAAAATTATTACATATACAAAAGTCACCATATCTACAAAAGCACTCGTGATGTTTTTTTTATAAAGGAAGTAGTCGATCTCATAGGCTAAAGTATAAAGATACTTAAACAAACACATGAGTGCTTATTAGAGAATAAGTTTACTGAACAAACTCGATATGAGAAATTCATTTGGAATATTACTTGTATGTCTGTGGAATTTTCATTGTGATGAATGTATAAGTGATCTTGTGACTTGACGTCACCAAAGTTATCTTGAATAGGGATAGCAATGTTTTGATATTACTTATTATCTATTTAATCAAAGGTTGTTTAATCGGTAGTTATTAGATGTAACATGAACTATATGAAGGTATTTGAGTGATTAAGATATGACTCATCACCCTAAAGTAATTAGGGATACTGTTCCGTTATTCTCTATTAATATTGATTAAGGGAATTCTTGGATAAGGTGGAATGAAATTTTGAAAATAGTTTACAAATATCATTAATTGAATCGATAACTAATAGAGAGAACTAATATTATTGGACTAAAAATAGAGTAGACATTAATTCTATTCTCTATATCTAATCAAAACACTAATATTATTGGACTAAAAATAGAGTAGACATTAATTCTATGCTCTATATCTAATCAAAACACTGGTTGATAAAATGATTGAATTATACAAAAAAAATCATGCATGAAAAAGTTAGTCAAAACCACATTGATATTTCTAAATATTTGAGTGGTTATGACACGTTACTAGACGCAATTTTAATCTATGATTATAAATTGTTTAATTGGAGAATTAAAAAAATTGAAAGGAGTTTTAATTTATCTAATTCTAATTATAAATTAAAATTATAAATTGTAATCATTATCGACATATTTAGGAACCTAATGGGTCTCACATATAGAATGGGTTGAAGAGAGCAAAGTTACTTTGATCAAGTTGAACTTGATTGTAAAGTTTTAGAAACTTTATGATTAAATATAAGATATTTAATAAATAAGATCAATATGAGATATTGAATTTAATTTATGAATAATTGGTATTTAATTAATATTAGAATTTAATTTCAATTAAATTACTAAAACGTCCAAAACCTATTATGAATAGGCTTAGGCTCTAATAGAGCTAGTACTTCTTGCTTAACCCTCTCTGTATAAGTTATAGAGTTCTCTCAACTCATTGTGTGGATATCATTAGAGGCTGGATATTTATGCAGCTATGGTAGTTAAGACAGATCAGTTTTGGAAATGGTTTAAGAGATATGATCAGAAAGGATCAAGCTTCATAATAAGGATCGAATTAAGTTTCCGCTTTATTATGATTTATGTTAATCATTTTATAGAATTAAGAGATCTTGGTTTTCAAGAAATCAAATGTTACACAAAAATTTTGCAATTATTCCGCTACGGTCGGGATTAGATCCAACCTGATTTGCTAACATAACCATGAAATTTTTAAAGTCTTATCATTTTACTTCTAATTTGGAATCATGTTTACTGATTTAGATCATTCTACTTCTAATTTGGAATCATGTTTACTGATTTAATTAGAACTATCTAAGGAAAGTCATTACATTAGGTATAACTTCAAAAGAAATAAATATTATATCAGATAATATTTAGTATTGTATTTTCCTTCTTACTCAAAACCATATAATTAAGGAATTTATATGTGAAAGTATTCATCAAAGAATCTTAATCCCTATAAATGGTAGGGAAAAAATTGATAACTTTCTATATCAATCTCATCAAAGTGATTTAGTATTCTTAATGCCTAACTTCTACTTTGATTTAAATACTTTGATCTTTTAAAAGTTTTAATTTAACATTTTATTTAATAAAGATTCTACGCTTTATAAACTGTTATTATATCCAATATATCATATGTATAAGATTTAAAGATTTAATACCATAATTGTTCTTTCATTAAAAGTTGATTTGGTCATATTTTAACCTAACAAATTTCACAAGTTTCATATGATTCGCAATCAAAGGATATACGTATTTTTGTATGCAACATTATGATTCTTATTATGTTGATTTATCTAATATGGCATAAAAGGATAGTCTCAATTATTTAGATTTGTATTCTTGCCACTTATGTTAAGTATAAGTCTCCTTAATCTAACACATGCAAACTATTTGTATAAACTTAGATCAATTACTTTGACTAAACAATATATTTCTCATTATATCTTGAATATTATCGTAATATCAAGGGATAACTAATCCTATAGTACCCAAACTTTTTAGGATTTTTTTTTCAATTTAGTGCCCAACTTTTTTAGGATTTTTTTTCAATTTAGTGCCTATGTTTTTAAAATTTTCAATTGAGTAACTAACCTTTTAATAATTCAGTTCAAAATTTTAGTTTCGTTAGTAATTTGTTAATTTGACTAGCGAAATATTTGTTATTTATGACATGTAGATGTTCACTTGAAAAAATAGTGATCGTGGTTAGACTGAAGTAAAGAGAATCTTTTTAAGTGGACACCTACATACCATGAACAACAAAGATTTTGTGAATTAAATCAACCAATTACTAAAAAAACTAATATTTTGAACTAAATTGTTAAAGGTTTTAAAAAGTTAGTCACTTCATTGAAAATTTTAAAAGCTTAAGCACTGGATTGAAAAAAACGTAAAAGGATGGGCACTTTAGGATTAGTTATCACTAATATTAAATCTAAATTAACTATCAAATACTTAAAAGTATAAATTAGAAATATATACAATCCCTATCATATTAGATATTGGCAAAAAAAAAGGTGATACATTTATTTTCTTCTAACGATAACTATTATCATATTATAGCAAATGCCTTAAAAATAGTCCTTATTTATGCTTTTAATAGGTTAAAGTGAGTGGAACAATTGTATTAAGGTAATATACTTTTCAGTTCAACTTTATGCGACTCTTTTCATTATGCTATCATGTTGTTAACATCTATATTACATGTTACCATTACATTTTATGAGATTTTATTCAATTTAAATGTCATTTCATTTTTTAATCTATATCATATTGTATTATCTTTAAACTTTATCACCAAATCCTTAATAGAGATTATAACAAAATCACATAATGTACATAATTTCTTATTATTTTAAAGAGCTTTTCTTAACCCTAACTTATGTCTAGAAATTTTAGTTCACTAAAACTTAGTATTGGCTATACTAAACAAAGGTAATTTTTGTACAAAACAAAATAAATGTAAAGCAAGCAAATAATATGTTATATGCCATGACAACTGAATAAGATTATGAACTTAATAATATATTTAGTTATTCAATTCCAACTATTTTATTCAAAATAAATTCCCTTACTAATATTCCAAAAAAAATATTCTAATCTTCTTAGTAGGTTAGGATCATATTTAAATTTAGATGATATTGAGTTTGCTCAACAAACAATCAAAACTTAAACTAGGTAGATAAAAACTTTATCAATCACATCTCTTATATATGATTACTAGATCAATTAAGTGACTTTAGTCAAAACATATCTTATATATTATTTTTAACCTTACCTCTAAATTCATATGATTATGAGTTAGTTCATCCAAATCATATGAATTTAGTTAACTAGCAGATTGAACATATTCCTTTTATTTATCTAATGACTACCAATTGAGGTACTTTAACTAAGATAGGTCATAAATAGTATCAAAAAATAACAATCGCTATATGAAATCATTTGAAAATCTCAAGTCAAATGATCACTTATATAATCATCATAATAAGAAGCTTCATAAATAATTTTCTAAATTAAAAATTCATATCGAGTTGATTTAGTGATTTTTTTTTATAATAAGGATCTTTACATTTATTTAAGTATTTCCTTTATAAGAAATAAACACAATATGTATTAGTGTTTCTAATCTATTAATATTTAGTATCAATAAAACAATGTCTAAGAATAATATAAAGATCATAAATAAATGTAAAATAAATCTTATAATTATCATCTTTTCATAATTTTATTTATTATGTACATTTATCTCATAAATTTTATTTTATACATCAGTTAATAAAATAAAAAATATTTTATATATTAATAAATTAAACAAAAATATATAATAAAATACCTTTAGATAATTATATTATAAAACAAAAGGTGATACTCTATTTACTCTATCTTCAACCTCTGGCTCACCATTCCAAACTGAAATAAAAATCAACTCTTCGGTTAAAAGACATAAGACGAACACGCATGGTAAAGCAAAGGCATTTTTCACTTCGATAGGTGTCGACTAAAAGCATAGTGATGCACGCAGATGGGACATCGTAATATACGGATGGATTTGAAAGTGTTTCTATTAAGAGTTAACGAGGATTGAGTGGAAATCTCCTACGGTGCTTACTCATATAAGTTAAGATTTCGATTACACCAAATTTGTCAGGCGTTTACTGTGAAAAAAAGAACATCGTCAGGGTCATTAGAATTACAGAAGTTCTACGAAATGTTTGCAATAATTTGCCTTAAGAGCTTATCATATTTTCTACCGAGGAGAAGCAAACACCAGCGCCCTCACACTAGGACACTCCCTAGTAATAGAACTATTCCGTTATATATATTAGTTCAATTGTTTCAAACATTTCACACCTCTTTCTAAGAAAGGTAGATCGTAATCTATATTAGTTGGCTAACAATTTCTTATAAACAAATTTATCGACTCTAAAATTAAATTGTTCCGTTAAAATTTGAAGTTTATAATGAAGTTTAATAAAAATTATCTTAATTCTTATGAAATTGAATATTTTTAATCTATCATTTTTATTTTAATGATACTTTATAGAAATTAGTTTTAATTTCATTGATGCCATTTGATTTTTTATATGATATAATTTAGTTTACAAAATAAAATTGTCTTATCAATAATTAAATTTTTAGTTTAAACTACACCAAACTTAGGTAAGTTCTGTCTTTCTATTTTTGATACGTGGGAAATTGGCAGTAGACTCTGTTGTATTTTGTTAAATTTTTGGGATGAGATTGATTAAGAGAGGGAGGAGTTATTTATAACTTGCAAATCTCCTCCCTTCTTCATTCCTTCCCAATATGGGATAGGAATTGTGACAACAAAGTTAAAAAATACCAAGCCTCCAAAAAGTCAACAAAATACAACAGTAACGATGACAGTGAGACGAGCGACAGCGAACCTGAGAGTGTCATAAAACTGACTAAAATTTCGGTTGAAACTAATGCTTGCTTAGGAACATATGCCAAGCAACAGTATACAAGTAAACTTATAACCAAAACCATGATGGTTGCAGGGTGGGTTTCGAAAGGTGTAAGGGTCTTCCATTGATATTTAATTTCGACCAGACTTACAAATACGGGAATGAGACACGCAAGAATTGTATGAATAGGTGTGTCTGTAAAGAGGGAGCACGTCAGAGATGGGTTTGCTTCTCGGATATATTCATCCATTGCACTCATGAAACTATAACAAGTAAGAGCCGAGAACTAGGTTCTTTTATAATATGATAAAAAGCCCGTGTCGTGCATTAATTAGTTTTTCCTTCGGTTGTATTTCCATTGTATAAAAAAAGCTAACTTGATGGAAAGTGAAGCGTATAGGACCGGTGGGATGAGATCCTGTCGAACTTCTACGTCTTGTGAACATCATATCATGATGAGATGAGTGGAAAAAAAGTTTAGGTTTAGTACATTATGGATAAAGCAAATACTTTTCTTTAATGTAGACAAAGTTATTAAATATTATTTGATTCTATTCTATTGTTTCATTATTTAAGTTTTTATATTTTGGCTTATATTTATTTTTGTTTATTAAATAGTGTTTGCTACGAATTTATATATTATTTATATGACAAAAATAATCAATATCTCTAAGAAATGACTTAAGTTTTGTTTAATTATATTTATATGCAGAATTAGATAAAATATTTAAAATTGATTATAACAATTTAATTTAAAATAAACTACATTACTTAGATGTTAATAAATTAAATAAATTTAATAAAATATATTTAAATATTTAAATTTGATGACTCAAACTTAAACGCAACACTTTATCATCCTAATTACCAAGCCTAATTTAGAAGTCCCAATTTTCAAGGAAAAAGGTTTTTTCTTTATTACTCATTTCGACATCCCAATCGACGGAGGAGAAAATTCTCATATTAGGCATTCCACGTGGGCGACAACTTACTGTTGGAATGTAGCATTTTGCAAAGATATATTTGTAATCATTATTGTGTTCCCTGCAAAAAGGCATCTCTCGTATACGCATAAGATCGCTATTTGGGTTGAGATCTATTTGTAATCATTATTTTGGTCCCTACAAAAAGGCATCTCTCGTATACGTATAAGATCGCTATTTGGGCTGACTTCAAGAAATCATAGGGTATCTTGGTTAACAAATATAAAAAAGACGATGACTCTTGTGAACGTCTTTCTTCTACCGACACTGTCTGTGCCAAAAAGAACCAGCCCCCCGTAAGCTTCCAGATCCGACCCCTCTTTTGTTTCCAATGGATCCGTCTTTCTACGCTTTGAGAACTCTGCTATCTACATGATATTAGACCCGAATCTTTTTCAATTATTATTAATTTATTTGTTTTATTATTTTTAAAATTGAGTCATTTATTTGATGGACATAAATAGAGATTTGAAATTAGATAGCAAGATTTGAATTAAGTTATAATTAATATGGCATTTAAGAAGATTAAAGGGGTTAGGAGATAAATGAAAGAATGGGCAAAATAGGAATAGCAAAGGAGAGAAGAGGTATTTTTGGAAGGACAAGACCAAAATGTGGTCTTGTTTAAGAAAAACAAAGAGAAGCATCCTGAGAGGAAGAGAAGAAGAGAAAATAACAAAGAAAACATAGAAAGAAGAAGAAGGAAGAGGATTTGCTAAGGTAATCATCTCTCCTTCTTGCTTTGTTAGAAAAGGGTTTAGAGAAAGGGATTTATGTGGGGTTTATGTTGGAAAAAAGAAAGAACTAAAGAATCATTTTTTATTTTTAGGGATTTCTAAGCTAGGGTTTCATGGTGATTGAAGAAGCTTTGGATAAACAAGTAACTATAAGCGTCCTTCTTTTCTTAATTTATTGGATGAAGCATATTTAGTGATAATTAGAGGTAAAAATGAAGTTGAATATTTGTGGGAAGTTATTGATAATTGTATATGCAAATATTCTCTTTTTGGTTTAATGATCAAAGATAGATCATGAATTAGTTTGTGAATGATATTGAGTTGAAATGAAGTTGAAAGGATGATTTTTGTATAAGATGTAAGATGTTGTGTGTGAGGAATCTGGAAAAATTTGGGAGAATAGTCGCACGAAAGTTCGTCGTGGCCAACTCTGAGGTTCGCCACGGCAAAATTGCAAGAAATCAAAAATTTGTCGCGGCCAACTTTTTGATTTGTTGCGACAAAGTTTTTATGCGCAGCTTGAATATGCTTTGGTATTTTAGGCATAACTTTTTGTGTATTTATCTAAATTGAATGATTTTTTATTTGAAGTAAACTAGAGACATAGAGCTATAATTTTTTGATAAAATAGAGTTTTAATTCAGTCTCTAAGGATTTCAATGTTTGGTTGGAAATTGAACACAGAATATTGTTTCAGCAAAAAAATAGTACAAAAATGTTTGAGTTATAACTTTCATATTACTAAACCAAATTGAATGATTTTGGTATCATTAGAAACTTAAGACAATGAGGAATATTTTCTAGAAGGAAGTGTTACCAAATTCCTTCATTTACCTGATCAAAATGATCATAAAAAATTGACTCGAAGGTTGGGACTTTTGGAAGAGTTTGAGTATCTAGAATTTATCTTAGTGAATATGCTATATATGGGTCCTTAAATTGTACTCCTATTGAATGGAAATTTTTGTCATTGATAAAGGGAATCATGGAAGGCAAGAGGGTCAAGAGGAGAGGCATCTTCAAGAAAGTCTTTAAGCAAGGAATTCAAGGTGGGTAATGTATTTATAGTTGTTGTGTGATTGGGTAAATTCTTGCCTATGTATGTGTATGCTTAAATGACATGGAATTGAATTATTGTGAATGTTGAAAATGCATGATGAATTATGATTATGTTATACCTTGAAAAGAGTTGTGTGAACAAAAAGAAGAAAAAGCGTGAAAGTATGAGCATATGATAAAATAAATTGAGCATGCTTATGTGTTTTTGTTTGGGCAAGAGTGGAACCATTTCGTTCGTGATGTGCACATTGACAAAAGCTTTTTCCCAGCTGCCCGCTTGTAGCATATGCTATCCGAAAAGTGGACTCATTTCGTTCATGGTGTAAACTTCGATTTCTCCATTTCGTTTCCATGGAACCCTTGAGTCAATTGTTTGTGCATTTGCATCTTTAAATTGTCAAGTATGATGCATTTGAATGTTATGTGTTATACGTTAACTTGCTTAATTATAAGTTCTTGAACTTTATTAGTTAATGCTTGAATTTGA
>JANZLC010000201.1:32704236-32720365 GCA_026413385.1 Erythroxylum gracilipes | reverse complement strand
AATTTTAACTATATTTTATTTTGTAATAAAAATTATTTATGCATATAAATATTATTTAAAGTATATTAAACAATATGTGAAGTACAATGTATTAATTATTATATAATATAAATATTATTTAAAGTATATTAAACAATATGTGAATTACAATGTATTAATTATTATATAATTTTAAACCATATGAAACATAAATGAAAAAATATCTAATCAAATCTTTTATATGATTATAACATAAGTAAAACTAATATAAAAAATAAATATTAAAACATATAAAAAAGTTAAATAACATTATATAATTCTCAAAATAAACGTGAAAATGAGTTTGTGAGTATTGTGAAAATTATGTGTAAAATATAAAGATAAAGAGACTAAAAAATAGGTTCATTAATTGATTTAAAAAATTTACCAAAAAATACTTTTTTTAGAAGCTTCAAATTTGAACTTCTTAAAAAGTTATATATATTAAAAATGTAATTTTTATTTTATAGCTAAATTTTTATTTTTTTAAAAAAAATTTTGCGGTTAAAAAAAGGGTTTATTTAGCCGGTAAAAGTTCAACCTAACAGGCATGAAGACTATACTGATCTAGAACATAATAGCTTGTTTCGGAGAACCAACGTAAAGACAAACGTAATTATGTACATATGGGACCCTATTGTCATGTTCGCTATACTCCTTTTGAACATATCAATATTGTCGGTAGTCAAAGATTAATTGATTAGAGGGCAAGCCATCCAATTCTTCCCTTATCGGTATCTTTCCATGAAAAAAGTTGGTACATTGTAATGTTCTGTAATGTGAGATCAGTTGACGGACAAAAACTGAATTCGTCGTATCGCACAATAAAGTCGAGATTCGCAGCGGCCAAAATTTAGGACTTTCCATGCGGTACTACAACTATGATACACGTACAACTTACAGTCAATTCTTAATATTATTAGAGGAAATAATTAAATACCGAGATATGCTTATTTTATGTCTACGGATTATATCCTAATTATCCTTCATTTATGTGCAACATTCGGCAGGGGGTTTTTGCTTTCAGAAAACGAAAATCTAAACAACTTCATTCTCTGCATAAATGCGAACAGGCAGTATCCAACTCATGCCCGGCAATGTCTACTGGTTTTCACCAAATTCCAAAGTGGAAGTACATAACTTCATCGTAAACTAGCGTGCAAGAATGTGTTTGCACAGCCACACGCAATTCACGTAGACGCTAAAAGTTTCAGAGCCATGCAATGTAGCTGGACAAAGTATCATGTCATGGGGTGTCAGATCGTGGACAACAACCTACATTTCTCGTCAAAATAATAATCCTCATTGATAACTACACATATTTGGTATTGTCTATGGTTATTATGCAACGAATTAAAAAGGCGTTAGAGCAAGCATTGCAAATATATAAACCCTTTTGCTCACCTTTTTATTGATGGGATGAAGATATGTGCGGAAAGAATTTAAGCGCAGGATCTTATAACATGAATAGAACGAAGGAGCTGTGAAGATAAAGAAACAAATGGAAAAATGTAATTTGTATTCCTTGTTTGTCAATGTGAACAGTCTTGGTATTTATACCAAGTTTGGTTACAAGATAGAGAAGATAAATACAAGATAGAAGAGATAAATACAAATAACAACTATACAAAAATAATAGATATACAAATAGAAAATATTTAGCAGTAATTATCGAAATTTCATTCACTAATACTTTCCCTCAAGCTGATGGCGGAAGGGACTGAAGACGAAGCTTGTCGCGAAGGTGAAGAAAAGCTTTAGTACAAGTGGTTTAGTTAAGATATTAGCAAGCTGATCAGCAGAAGAAATAAATCTCACAATTAAATTCCTTAGTTTAACTTGTTCCCTGACGAAGTGATAGTCCAATTCAACATGTTTAGTATGGCCATGAAAAATTGAATTCGAAGACAAATAGACAGCACCAATGTTGTCACACCACAAGGTGGCAGGTAGAGCAGTTGGAAAATCAAGTTCACGCAAAAGAGAGCTTAACCACAATATTTCAGCTGTTACATTTGCCAATGCTTTATACTCACTTTCTGTAGAAGATCTAGCAACAGTTGGTTGCTTTTTAGAAGACCGGGAAATCAAATTAGAGCCAAAATAAACAAGATAACCCCCTGTGGAACGATAGTCATCCGGGCAACCTGCCCAGTTGCTATGAAAAAAACTGTGAAGAGTCAAATTGGAATTTTTAGAGAGTAGAAGACCATGGTTGCTGATTCCACGAAGATACCTCAAGAGACGCTTCATAGCTTGCCAATGAACATTAGTGGGATAGTTCATGAAGTGTGCCAACTTGTTAACAGGAAAGGTAATATCTGGTCTTGTCATTGTCAAATACTGAAGAGCACCAATTACTTGGCGATATTGTTCAGGTTGTGACAAAGGACAACCCATTGCTTTGCTTAAATTGGGAGTAATAGACATAGGTGTGGGACATGGTTTCGAATTATGCATGTTTGTCTCAATAAGGAGATTTTTCAAGTAATTTTGTTGAGTAAGTAGAAGACCAAAGGAATGAGGAAGAGCTTGAATTCCTAAAAAATAGTGAAGAGGACCATGATCTTTGACTGGAAAAACCGTCTTAATACTGTTGAGAAACCAGTCTAGTTTGGATGTGTATGAGCAGGTCAATATGATATCACGACATAGACCAGAACAAAAATTTTTAATGTACCTTTAGATCATATGAAGAGAGAATTGTCAGCCTTGGATGATGTAAAACCCATCTTGAGTAAGAAATCAGAAAGTCGATGAAACTATTGTCTAGGCACCTGTTTGAGACCATAAAGTGAGCGGTGTAGGCGACATACATTATCAGGGTAGGCCGAATGAATGTAGCCAGTAGGTTGTTCCAATATATCTCATCATCAAGGTACCCATGCAAAAATGCATTAGAGATATCAATTTGTTTGATCGACCATTGATGAAATGTGGCAATGGAAAGCACAGTGCACACAGTTGTGAACTTGACAATAGGAGAAAAGGTTTCATGATAGTCAATGCCAGATTGTTGATTGTAACCTTTTGCAACTAATCGAGCCTTGTATCGATCAATACTACCATCAGGCTTTCTCTTGATTCGAAATATCCATTTGTTCCCGATGATATTTTTGTCTGGCGGACGAGGAACAAGGGTCTATGTATGGTTTTCAAGTGGGGCATTTAGCTTATTGGTCATTGCTTCTCACCATTCTTGGTATGGTTTAGCTTGGGTAAGAGTTTTTGGTTAGGTTTGAAGATAGTTTGGACGGGTGTGGACAAGATGAGCTTGACGTTTAGACATGGTGGTGGGACGTAATTGCATTTGATGAAGACGTTGAGGTGAAGTGGTGGATTTAGAATTAGGGTATTGGGTAAGGTCAATAACTAAATTTAGTCCAAAATTTTCAGTGGGAATAAATGGGTTGGTTGAGTTAAAATTGGATGGAGAGGATGAGGAAGAAGGTGAGTTTGTGTGGGTGGGAGATGATAAGGATGAGTTGGTATCTTTGGAAATGGGGGATGACGTATCTAAAGATGGACTTTGAAAATGAGAAGAATTAGTGGATAAGGATAAATTAGAATTAGAATTCAAACCTGAGGAAGCTACTGATGGAGAGACCACGTGAGGGTGGGACACACTAAAAACATTTAGCCAAGGAGCTGAATCTTAGGCCTTTGATGGAGTGGATTGTGCGGTGGAATAAGGAAAATTATTTTCAATAAATCGAACATGGCGTGCCAAATAAATGCGACCACTAGACTTATCAAAACACCGATATGCAAAGTGTGTGGGGCTTAGTCCTAAATAAATGCAAGGAGTAGTGCGAAAGAAAAACTTGTGTGCATTATATGGTCTAAGAAGTGGAAAAATTGCACACCCAAAAGGTTTAAAAGAAAGATAATTTGGGTCCTTGTGAAAAAGTAATTGAAAAGGCGATTTTTGGTGAATAACATGACTGGGCAAAACATTGATTAAAGTGGCACTTTGTTCTAATGAAAAATTCCAAAATTTTAAAGGGAGATGGGCATAAGCCAAAAGGGTTAAAGAAGTGGCAACTAAGTGTCTTATATTTCTTTCAGAAGTGCCATTTTGCTTATAAGTATAGGGGTAGGCAATGTGACGTTGAATGCTAATAGTTCGAAAATAGTGATGCAGTTTTTGATACTCCCCACCCCAATCAGAGTGGAAAGCTTTAATTTTTGCACCAAATTGCCTCACAATTAATTTTTTGAAATTCAAAAAACTGCTATGAATGTCACTTTTGTTTTTCAAAAAATATACTTAAGTGAAACGAGTAAAATCATCAATGAACAAAACAAAATAGCGATGCCCATAATAAGATTGAGTGGGAGCTGGGCCCTAAACATCAGAATGTATGATATCAAAGGGTGCACGACTTTTGTGTTCAATTGCAGTAAGAGGAAGTCGAGCTAATTTTCCTAACAAGCAACTAGAACAAGGGGATAAAACATTGCTAGAACAAGAAATTAAATTATTTTTTGATAAAGACTTCAGCTTTTGAGAGTTCGGATGTCCAAGTCGCACATACCACTCATTAAGGGTCGGTAATTTAGCTATTAAGGCTTGTTTCGTAGGAGACAAAATGTACATTCCCAACTCACTAGGTCCTTGCATCAGTACCTTTCGGGTTCGCTAGTCCTTGATTAAGAAAAAATGAGGCCAAAATTTAAAAAAACATGAATTATCAGACAAGAATTTTTGAACAGAAAGTAAGTTTTTAACAATGGAAGGGACACAAAGAACATTATTTAGTTTTAAAGAACCATTCGAAGAAGGGAGAGAAGCAGTACCGGTGTGAGTGATTTGTAACCCTTGACCATTACCTACATGGAGGAGATCATTGCCATTATAATCAGTCATGCCACTTAGAGATTGAACATCTGGTGTGATGTGATAATTTGCGGCTGTATTAGGAAACCAATTCATAGAGTGGTTTGCAGCAGAATAATGTGCCATGGGAGTGGAGGACCGAATAGAATTTTGAGAAGAATAACCTTGCCAAGGCTGAGTGCCTTGGTAGTTTTGATTTTTTGGACTGTACCGACGACGACATTTGACAACAGTATGGTTACCTTTTCCACAAATTTGACAAGTGCCACGAGGGCGTTGATTGTTGCCATTATTATTGTGGAAACTAGCTGAATTAGAGGAGAAACCACGAGAGCAAGAAGACGATGTTGGTGGTGTTGGAAGAATAGGATCTGAACTCTTAAGAACCATGTTTGTTTGTGGTTCAATGGAGCTTTTTAAGAGAATTTCATGAGCAACCAATTTCCCATGTAGCTCATAAAAGGAAACAGGTTCAGTGTGGAGATTAAGAGCAGTAATGATGCCATGAAAATAAGATCCAATGTTGCGATAAATAATCGCATTAAATTCAGCAGGAGAGAGAGGCTTACCTGCGGCTTTGAGATCATCAGAAAGAGCCTTTGCCTTTTGTAAGTATTGAGAGACAAAGAGATCATTCTTTTTCAATTCTTGAAGTTCAATATGGAGTTGAAGTTTTCGATTCTGGGAGATTGAACCAAAGGCATTTTCCAGAGCCATCCATACTTCACGTGAAGATGACAGCCCAATTACATATGGAAAAATATATTATGTCAAGGAAGAAAATAGCCAAGATAGGAGCATTTGATCCTTTTTGAACCATGCGTCATAGGCAGGATTTGGAACTATGATTGTGGCGTTAGTAGATGATGTAATTGTTTTCGCATGCATTGGAGAAGAGCCATCAATAATGCCATGAAGGTCTTAATAATTTAGGATGGGTATAAATTGAGTTTTCCAGGCTAGATAATTATTGGTATTGAGTTTGACGAAAAAAGAGTGACTTGAAGAGATAACAGAGGGTGTGGTAGAAGAGGATGAAATGGGAACAATAGGATTTGCCATTACTAAAGGAGGAGAAATAGCTCTGATACCATGTAAAGATAAAGAAACAAATGGAAAAATGTAATTTGTATTCCGTGTCTATTAATGTGAACAGCCTTGGTATTTATACCAAGTTTGGTTACAAGATAGAAGGGATAAGTACAAATAACAACTATACAAAATAACATATATATACAAATAGAAAATATTTGGTAGAGATAATCGGAATTTCATTCACTAACAACTCTTACTCGAGAACTTAATCCAAGCCTAATGCATTTAGAGTGTTGTTGGTTATAGTTTTGTGATAATTATTTAAAGACACTCTTTATCTTATAATTAAAATGTATATGGAAAAGTTCACGAGATAAATATATATTGCAAATGAAATTATGATGAGAACATACTTATAAGATTCATATTACATTTATGTATTATTCTTATATTGTTCCTAGTCATTGTTTTATTGAGTTTAGACATTAATAAAGCGTAAATAGTCTAACACACATTATGCTCTTCCTTATGAAAAAAGTAGTAAATCTCATAGATTAAAGTATAGAGATACATAAATAAACATATATTTGTATGTTAATGAAAAAGTTCACTAAACTAACCTAATACCAAAATTATATTTGAAAGATTACTTGTGTGTCTAGAAAAATTTTCATTTTAATGAATGTATAAGTAATTCCTTTAACTTGAGATCTCTAAATTATTGATATATAAGATTGATATATTTTGGTACTACTTACGACATATCTTTGTTAGGATAGCTTAATCAGTAGTCATTAGATATAATATGAACTACATGGAAGTAATTAAGTGATCAATATAGGATTCATCACCTTAAACTTGTCAAGAAGAATATGTTATTCTTGTTTAATATTGACTTAAGGAAATCTTGGTCATGGTAGAATGACACCTTGAAAATAGTTTTCGAATATCATTAAAAAAATCATTTATTAATAATGGAGAACTAATATGCTCAAATATAGTAGACATGAATTCTATACTTTATTTGCAATCGAATGCTTTTATAATGATATGGTTGAATCACATAGAAAAATTGTGCATAAGAAGATTAATCTAAACGACTCTGACATTTTAATATTTGGGTGACCATGATGGGTTACCAAATGTTAATATTAATCTATGGATATAAATTATTTAATTAGAGATTAATTAAAGAATTTTAATTCATCTAATCATAAATATGATTTAGGGTTATAATTGATATTCATTGTCAACATAATTAGGAACATAATAGGTCATACACAAAGAACAATTAATGAGAAAATCTAATTTAATCAAATTGGGATTGTGGAGATTGAGAAATTTTAAAATTAAATATGAGATATTTAATAGATAAGAAACAATATGAAATAATGGATTTTATTTGGCTAAACTGATATTTAGTTAGAATTAATTGTAATTCTAATTAAATTTTAATTAAAATTAGAATTTTATTTCAATTAAATTACCAAAAGATCCAGACCCTATTATAAATAGGCTTAGACTCTGAAGGAAGTGTAGCACCTCTTGCCTACCTCTCTTTATACTACTTATAGAAATCTCTTAACTTATTTGTATAAATACAATTAGAGGCTGAAAATATGTGTAACTATAATGGTGGTGGTAAACTTGTTTCAAAAATTAATTCAAATAAGCTATAGAAAAAGGATCAAGCTTTATAATAAGGTACAATTATATTTATGTTTATGCATTAATCTATGTTATAGAATTTAAAGTGATCTTAATTTTGAAAAAACTGATTGAAAAATATTTCATATCTTTTCCCCTATGTGTGGGATCAAATATCGTCGTAATTTTCTATAGTAGTATTAAAAGATACTTGAATTCTATAACTTGATTAAGAATGTATAATTTTTATTAATATGATTATAGAATGCAAAATGTTTAGAGATTAAATGTGAACATTAAATTTAGAAACCCATATAGATTACATAATAATATTTTCTATTTGGAGAGTCTAGTCGTTGTCACTTGGAAAACAAACCTGGAGGTTCCTACACCTAGATTCATAGCATAGAAATGTTGGGTTTGGAACCCATCTTCTTTGATACTTTTTCAGCTGAAAGGCTATAGTATAAGCAAAAGAATAATCAATAAGAGAGTGATCAATGGTTTTACAGCTGACAGAAGTGTCCTAGCAATTCAAGTGCTCAAGGTTGCTTATAAGTGAGGGGATATTCATTTGTGTATTGATCAAAATTCATTTGTGTATTGATTAATATTATGAATACCGTATCGGTATCAAACTCAATTCCTCATAAATCCAATCTGTCAAACGATCGATATTATTAAGAAATATTGGATCTATAAAACTACTTATTCTATTAAGAGTCATAGTAAATAATAAAATTAAATTGTTAAAAATTATGTCTAGCTTAATAATGATAATAACTTACCCTTCCCAAAGCTTTAAATTGTATTGAACAAAGACTAAGTCATTTAATCTTTTGTGCTACAAGCTATTCTTTTTCTCGCAATAAATGAATTCAAATGTGCTCCAATTCTTTTCACCTCCTATTACACTCACACATTGACTTAGAATTCAAATTGCAAACCTTTGCAATTCTAGAACATCACTTCTAAATTGGTTCTATCAAGCAACTGTAAGACAAAAAAAGTAGCATTATAAATAAATAAAGTAATGAATAATTTTCAACAAGTAACAAAAGTGAAGAAAAAAATATATACTTGGATTAAGTTTGTCTCTCTGACGAATAGCAATTGGCATCCCAAAATTACCAGAAGCATACTTATAAATCTCTATTTGTGAGCTTATGAGATCTTGTATTATCTCATAAGCAATAGCTGCTGTAATAGTTAATAGTATCCCCTATTAATTTTAGCTTTCTTTGTAAAACTTGATCTGAAATAGACACTAGGATTCAAAACTGCTCCAAGTGCAAACAACAGAGAATAAAGTTGCCTTTTTCATCTCTCGTTGATGACTGCAAGATAAGGTGTGTATAAAGAAGACCTATTTTCATATTGTCCTTGATTTCTTCATTTGCCCTCTTTATGGCATTATAAAAATAACTCATTGTTGTCTTCTCATCACTACCAGTTAGACAAAGTACCCTTACCAAAGGTTCATAAACTCAGATGAAAAATTCAAATTAGGACCAAAATTTATTATCTTCAAGTATAATTCTAGAAACCTTCAATTCAACATTAGACATATCATGTTAAGATACAATCCACTTATCACTTGTAAATATTTATCTCAACTCTTTCTTCATCATAATAAAACACTGAAGTGACAAGAAATATATTGCAAATCTTGTAATAGTATAATGACATAAATTTATACCATTTGTGAAATCCATTTTCATTAAATTCAAAACATATGCATGATTGTTGATGAACTTGGTAACCTTTTTTTATTTTGCACAGTGTCATCAATAATAGAAAAATACCTAGCGTCTCTTATATTTTCCAAAATTAATTCGATGTAATATATAGCATAAAGAGACTAATAAAAAGAATTACGCTGCTTTGCAATCTTCTTCCAGTCGCTTTTTAAACAGAATCATTGTCAGTAATAAATTGAACAATATTTTCTGGCCCAACTTTATTTGTAACTTCATCAAATATTTCAAATAAAGTATCAGCATTCCTAACAAGGCTAGATGCATTAATAGACTTCAAAAATATTATTCTCGTTGCAGAATAAATCAAAAAAAACAATAATAGGCTCATATTTTCTTTTTGTCTAACTATTACAGATGATTAAACACCCAAAAGTAGCCCAAATCATTCTTCTTTCATCCAAATAATTTTTAATTTCATAAACAAAGTTACTTAAAAATTTACCTCTATAGTTATCAATTGGTGGAGCTTTGTATCCTAGACCGTAAGAGGTAATAGCATCTATCATAGGCTGATAATAATAAACGTGGGAAGCGTTGAATGTTATACTTGAATTATACTATCATTTAACCATTGCCATATCTACATTATAAGCCACTTCTCTAGATTGTAAAGCACTATAGATTGAAGGCTGAGCTCCATGTGTTAGACATGGTGTAAAAAATTTAAACATTTTTCTTCTTCTTTTCCTAACATCAGGTGTAATATTCCTTTCTTATTGGGTAGGAATACTACCACCAACAACATTCTCACTATCTTCCTGAACATCAACAAAAAAACTTTCACTACCAATTTCTTAATTCAATTTTTTCCTTCTATCTTTCTCATGCTGATACTTTTCAAGAAAAGTCTTCATTTTCTATTTCACATTATGGCTCACTTTTTTATAAGGCTCCACTTCACCTTTGAGCCTAGCTAAATGTTTCTTTAATCTGATTATTCCTCCACCTTTCACATACTTGTTGTAAAATAAAAAATTATATGGTTCTTTATTCCAATAACTAATCTAGTATAAGCCCAAGCTGGACAATTGAATGTTCCTTAATTGGTTTAATTATTAGGAGTACTTGAACTTCCTTCCATTTAACTATAAAATTAAATGAAGACATATATCAAAATTAGCTTAATAACTTCATATCAAAATAAAGTTGTGTAAAAAATATGAAGAAATAAATCAATAATAGTTTCTCAATAACTCATGTTTCTTTCTAAACCTAAACCTCAAATATATACATTAATTGCTACACTTTCACAACTATAACTCATTTTATTTGATTACATAATTCAAACATAAGATCAAAACTATAAACAATTTTGTAAAATTATATATTCAAAAATAAACTCAAAACTATAACCTAATTTGTATAAATATATAATTCAATCATAAACTGACAAGTCACAACTATAACTCATTTTTATTATTACATAATTCAATTATAAACTCACATTTATAATTGAATTTGTGTAATCACATAATTCAACCCTAAACTCTTAATTATAACTTATTGTGCATGATTATTGATTAGTTGATTAAATAATCCAATCATAGACATAAACTCACAACATCCATAGTTCAATTTGTATAATTATTAATCATACAATTCAACACAAATTAACTAATCCATTTTGATTACTACAAAATTTAATTTATAATATATAACCTAATTTATAATAAAGACTATCATTTCATTCAAATTTTATCTCAATTTCAAATGTTATACAAGAACAACCTCAAAAGTCATAATGCAATTCTAAATTTCAAATAACAAAGGAATAACCTCAAACTCAAATTCATAATCCAATTCAAAATTTTATTTCTCATTCATTACAATAAGTTAGAAACACAATCAATTCTAATTTCCAATTGAACACTATGATAATTTTTATGAATGACACAAATTCAAACTTTCATTTTGTTATTCCATAATCATAAATTCACAACTCACAATTTACATTTTTGTAAGCCATCCACAATCACATTCATAAGTTGGGAAATCCACAAGCCTACATCACAATCAATCACAAACACATTCTACAATCCATTGTTCCATAGCTCCACTCACTCACATTATAGCAAAATATAAACTAGGCTCTCAACATTACAAGTTTAGAACACAATAGTGCAACACAACACAAGAGGCCAGACAATGATGATTGGCAATGACAGGGGAACGATTGCAATGACTGACGACTAGCAGAGGAGAAGAGCTGGCAGGCTACAATAGGTGACAACTTTCATAGGGGAGGAGCTTGCTAGTGATGGGGCAAGCTATAGGCTGCAACTAGAGACTGGAGGCGGAGGAGAGGAGCTGGCAGGTTGTAACAGGCTATGAATGGCAGTTGTTGGATCCCGTTTCTGGAACCCAACTACTTAATCCGAAACCCTCTTACTTATACATGATTCTTTATAAACTCTTCTTGCTCTGATACCATAATTGTTGGGACCCATTACCAGATGTCCAACCTCTTACAAAAAACCAAACTAAACCAGAGCATTTCCACTCTTGCTCTAATACCATAAATGTTAGATCCCGTTTCCGGAACCCAACCTCGAATTCAAAATCGATAAACCACAAGAGGTGAAAGCGAAATCAAAGAGAGCGAAATCCGAAAGAACGAATCACAAAGCAAAGAACCAAATCGCATCGGAAATCATAAAACGGAAGCAAACAAACTAGTCAAATCGAATCAAAACCAGTCAATTCTTTTTCTCATCAATTTCCTCAAGGAATAAAACTTCTATAACACAATTCATATACAAAAACACCCATTGAATTCATTTTCATATTTCTAATTTCTACCGAAAGTTCGGGGTCCAACATGACACATGTCGCAAAAGTTTCCCATGTAAGATCCTAATACTGGGCTCTGATACCACTCATTATTGGGCACCGATTTTGGAACCCAACCTCTTGCTCATGTCATCACACTTAACTTGAGCGTGCATATTACCTTGTAGGGTTATTTCAATGAACCCTTATTAGGCATCATCCCACAAGGGTAGCATGCCCAAGACAATTAAACATCAAAATAAACTTCTTACTTTAACTCAACCCTTTTTCCATGGAATTCAATAAGAATATCATAATACCTGAGCATACTCCCATGAAATCTGCTTAACCATTTTAATAGGAAGCCAAAAAAACATGCACAAACGAAACTTTCTTCAATTTATCATTTCATTTCTCAAGCAACAACGTTTGAAAAACTTTATTTACATATCAAAAGCCACACCTTTGGCTTCTTACAACAATACAAAATAGCACATGTAGCAATTCCTTTAGGCACTTGATCACTTGATCTCCTAGCTATAACCTGAGAATGGGGACAGGAAGGGGGTGAGCTTGAAACCTCATGGGAAACAGTTTATAATAAAAGATAAGCAGAAACCTTGAAAATAGTTTACTTGTCATGTAAAAATATCTTATTGAATCGTAAAATACTTGTTTTTCAAAATTTTTATCGTGTAGTCAAAATTCACAACTTACAAAACATGAATGCATCAAGCTTATTCAAGTATATTATAAGAACATAAGCACATCAGAATGGTTCGGGTAGTCCGTAACAAAACGTGCTAACACATTTCCTATAAGGGTCCTGTGTAGCCGTGAAAAGAATGTACTATCGTAATCTCACATAATGGTTTTGCATAGCCGTGAACTTAAGGGAGTCTGTGAAGGAGCTCCATGCCATTAGTAGGTAGGCAGGACAAACCTTTAGACAAGTGCACTTGACTGACAGAACATACCACCACAAACCCACATAACACATATGTCTTAACTTGTCAACTTCTTGCCCAAAAAGGCACTTTTTCTTGAAAACTTGCATTTTCATATACTTGATGTATATCATGAAAACCATTCTTGAAAACATGCTTTCAGAAACATGCATCTTTTTTAAAAACATCACTTTCATGGTCTTTACCTTTTTTTAAAAATCACCACTCAAATCATGTAACAAACATATAGCAGGTTTCACAAATTATTCATAAACAATAATGCAGCACTTATGATACAAATGAAATAAAAAAAACTTTGTTGATTTAAAGAAAACAGTAGTAGCTTATTTACTCTATTATAAACATATACCCACCTGGATTTCCTTGCTTATAGACTTGCTCAAAATATTTCTTCTCTTGTTCCTCTTCTCTCTCTTGATCCCTTTGTACGATAACAAAAATCTCACTCAATATGGTTTTCAATTGAAAATTTCTCAAAGTACAATCACTAAAATTGGTTCTAGAATACTTAAACCCAAACATTTTCTAAACTCCATGAACTAAAATCCTTCCAAAAATTCAAGAGATTTAAAATAATCTTACCTTTATTCTTCATGAAATAAAGGGATCTTTAGCTTAAAAGAAAGCTCTTCTCTTCTTCTACCTTTTTCTCTTCTTGAACAACCTCAAAATCTCTCTTGAAGGCTAAGAAAATTAAAACTCTTGCTTGTTTTCTCTTCTTTCTCTCTTTCATTCTTTTTCATATTTTCTCTCTCTTATCTCTTTTCTCATCCACGCATTTTGCTTCTCTAGAATCTTCTCATTCACATTTTCTCCTTCATTTATAGCAAGACAATACTTCTTCCAATTATGCCCTTAATGAGTCTAAAAAATCCATTTTATCCTTCCTTATAGGCTTATGTTCTTTTAAATTTAAGTGTCTTGCCAAAAATACCCTTACACATTCTGACATAACACTTTCTTCTAGAAAAATGTCCCCCATTGTCTTAACTTTCTAATGCCTCCAAAATCATTCAATTTGGTTCAGTGATTCAAAAGATATACTTCAAAAAATTTTGGACTACTCTTGTCCAAAATATTATACTATTCACAACTTCCATCTGGAATTTAATCATCTTAGAGACTAAATTAGATTCCAATTTTTTCATACCATTTATAGCTTCATGTCTCTAGTTTACTATAAATCAGAAATCATCTCATTTGGAGCTCATCCGATCTAGAAATCATCAAAATACTGAAGTATGTTTAGTGGAATTATCCCAGTTCATAATATTTAAGAGCACACTCACTGTACCAGTCCCACCTTTTTCACTCAATATTTTTTAATTCATTTTAGATGGCTATGATTTCTAGTAGAGATGTAGAGCAATGTCTTATAAATCCGATGGTTTAAGAATCAGATCATTTGGGTGTCTAGAGAAGAAGTTATGGCCAAAAGAATCAAACATGTTTTTGTCGTTACTCATATTGTATATATCTTGGTGCAATTGCCATAACTTTTGCTAAAGATATCAGATTGATTTTGTGTTTAGACGGTTTGAAAGAGGACTTCGAGATCTACAACTTCCATGAAGACCTCAAAGACAAGTTCTATCTTATGAAGGATCAAAAATGGAATAGAAGACTGAAGATGAATAGTAATTAGGATGATGGGTATGAATAGTAACTAAGACGAAGTGAATGAACAATAGCATCGTCTTAGATGAACAGTAACTAAGACGAAGTGGATGAACAATAATATCGTCTTAGATAAACAATAACTAAGATGAAGTAGATGAACAGTAACATCATCTTAGATGAATAGTAACTAAGACGAAGTAAATGAACAGTAATATCATCTTAGATGAACAGTAACTAAGACGAAGTGGATAAACAGTAACATCGTCTTAGATGAACAGTAACTAAGACGAAGTGGATGAACAGTAACATCGTCTTAGATGAATAGTAACTAAGACGAATTGAATGAATAGTAACATCATCTTAGATGAACAGTAACTAAGACGATGTTTTTTTCCTTCTTTCATTTGCATCGTCTTACTTTTGCTTCGTCTTACTTTTGCTTTGTTTACTTTGCTTCGTCTTACTTTTGCTTCGTCTTACTTCGTATCGTCTTACTTTTGCACTCTCCAGAGCATCTTCACTTATAAAGATCATAACTTTTGAGTCAAATGTCTAAAATTTCCATACTATATACCGTTGGAAAGATAAAAGAAAGTCCTACAACTTTCTAGAAGACACATTCACCTAAATCAGCCTAGATTAACACAAATTTTCCCATGAATTTAGAATACAAATTTTACATTCCTCCACCGATGTACAACACCCAGTTCTCAATTTCATGACAACTTTTAAGATTCTTAGAGACAGAAATGAAATTCAATTTCTTCATAAGAAATATAGCCATATATTTCTAGTTTTATCTGAATTAAGAATCATCTCGTTTGGATCACTAGAGAAAAAGCTATGGCTAACAGACCGAAGCACACTCAGTGAACATTTTCCAGATCAACTCTTTATTGCAAAAATCTTTCCTTAACACAACTCATTACAAGATCCCCTTTTCTACTTCATTTACTCCTCATCCTCAACTCCAATTCAAATTAGTATCATCTACAAAGAAAACTATAGTCCATGATTAATCATGAGCACTAATAACAAGACATACACATATGCACATATTCTTCATCAACTTACTACACATATGTTGCTTTCATTTTGCTGCTAACTTTCACCTTAATTCTTCCTATTTCAAAATCTCTTATCCACCAAAAACACCATAACAAATCATGAATCTATCCACCTTTCTTATTCCTGACTTTACTCTTATCTATCATTTCTTGGTCCAAAAACTTTCATTCATTTGTTCTTTACGTATGACTAATCACTCAAAATTTCTTATTTAATAGTTATAATCTTCAAAGAAAAGTTCAGGGTCTAACAATTCTCCCCCTAAATAAAATTTCATCCTTGAAATTCTTACCTGACTGAACTCCTAATATAAACAATAATGTCACCTCAAATTCAAGAATCCAAACACATAGTTAGATACTTTACATCAAACATAATGCATACACTCTCAGTAGCATATTCTA
>JANZLC010000201.1:32693929-32704136 GCA_026413385.1 Erythroxylum gracilipes | reverse complement strand
AATGACTCCTTTGCCCTTACTTATAAGCCTTAAAATCTGACAGCTCGTCTCCTTAATTCGATCAGGTAAATGAAACTATTTGGCAAAATTTTCTTCTATAAAAAAATTTTCCTCTCGATGATACGAATCCAACGCCTCAAGAATCAGATCGATCGGAGCTCTATAGCTCAAGATATCTCCAAAATAGTAAAATCTGCTCAGACTTTTCAACTAGTCCTCTCATATTAAGTCGATCGGTTAATAGTCGTAAAGACTGAATCTAGATTGGACATCTTCATAAACTTTGTAGGTCCATGTCTCTATTTTAATTTGCAACAAGGATCCGATCTATTGGAGTTCTATAGCTCAAGATATCTCCAAAATACAGATCGATGTTTAGAAAGTACTAAACTAAGACTAAACACTAAACCCAACTTCAATTCAAAAATTGAACATCGTAGGGGCTAAATTGTCAGTCGGCTCCTTCAGAACATTTGTATCCCCATATATCTATTTTAATTAGAAACAAGAATCCTATCCATTGGAGCTCTATATCTCCAATTATCACCAAAACACCGATCAATGTTTAGAACTTTTTAACTGATCCTCTCACATTAAGTTGATCGGTTGATAGTCTTAGATTCTGAATCCTGATCGGACTTTTTCATAACATTTGTAACCCCATGTCTTTAATTTAGTTTCCAAAATGAATCAACTCAATCAGAGCTATACCAAGCAAGATATCCCCAAAATCCTGAACACTATTCAGACTTTTACAAATGATTAGTTCACTTTGATCTAACCAATCTTTCTCAATTTAATTCCAAAACCAATCCATCTAGTATAGAAAGATATAAAAATTTCTTAGGAATACAACGCTTTAAAAATCAGGTCGATCGGATGTCGGAAAAAATACTTATGGCCAAATAAATGGAGAGAGGTCGGTCAGTAGAAATGGCCGAGCTACTGAGGCCGAACAGAAATGGCCGAGCAGCTGAGGCCGAACAGTATTAGCCGAGCAGCTGGGGCTGAGCACAAATGGCCGAGCAGAAATGTCGAGCAGTTGCTGGCTGAGCAGAAATGGCCGAGCAGCTGAGGCCGAGCAGAAATGGCCGAACGACATTGGCCGAACGATAGATGGCCGAACAATAGATGGCCGAGCGACTTGGCCGAACGATAGATGGCCGAACGACTCAGACTAAGCTCCAAACTTCTAAGGCTCATATCTTTTGACTCAGAACTCCAAATTTGACAAACTTGGTATCTATTTCATAGAGAAAAGAGACATATACAATTTTCAAGAGGATGCAACAACAAAATAGGTCTCTAAAGGGGTCAAAAATGTACGCAAAGATGACTGGTTTTTAGGCTTCACACTAAACAACATCAGAATTTCCAAAAATCATAACTTTCTACTCTCTTGTCCAAAAATTTCGTGCTTTATATCACTGGAAAGATAAAAACAAGCTCTACAATATTGATGAAGAATTCACAAACCAATTCAGCCTCTATCTAATCAATATTTCAATCAAAGTTCCTGCCTTTTTACAAAATCACCTGAACAACATCCAAACTTCAAAATTTCATATCTTCCGAATTCCACAACCAAAATTAACATATTATACACCATTTTAAAGCTATTCAAATTCTCTACAACTTTCACTCTTTATTTCTCAATTTTCAACTTCCATTTCATAACCTAAACAAATTTAATCAACTTTTAAAGCTAATCGATTCCTTTCTCATTAATTTTTTTAACGCACAATTTCATTTATAACATAATTCATATACAAATACACTCATTTCATTTATTTTTAATTTTTCTAATTTCCACCAAAAGTTCGAGGTCCAACAGCAGTGGGGAGAAGTTGATTGGTGACGAGTAGGGGTGAGATGCGACTTTGAGGGACTGCAGTTGCAAGGCGGCTATAGTGGCTGTGAGGGGGCTACAGTGGTTGTGGGCTATGTAGACTGTGCCCGAGGTTGCGGTGGCTACAAGATGAGCTTTTGACTGCTTCTCATCTGCGTGATTGCTTTTGCCTACCTGCTTCATATTGTGTTTCAATTTATACCTAGGTTTTTTTTAATATAGATCCCTAGATATTTTGAATTTAATGGTACCAACTACTATTTTACTGGTATTTTAAATACCAGCTAGTACTAGCCAAAATGATCAGTACCGTTCAATGCAAAATATTATCGCTTTGTATTATTTTTTGGTCGGTGTGGTACAAAATCCAATACTTTAGTACTAATATGGTTTCCCAACTTAAGGATTTGTTTATAGGATTCAAAAGCTTACCACTACTATTTGAGGATTCCCTTAATGATATTCACGAGTTCACTGTAGAAAGGGATATAAATGTATTAGTACGTTCCTTGTCTGGTGTTATTGCCAAAGTGTGAGGGAGTAGGCAATGGTGGTCACTTCTTTTTGATGAATACTGACTAACTGGAGAAGGAAGAAGTTACCAGTAGCTTATACGCAAGATAAAGAATGGTAGAAGTAGAGTTACTAGGCACTTAGCAGCAACATATGGTGCTATGGAAAATATAGTGGTGGTTGGTCCAATTAGGGGCAAAGGCAACTTTGTTTAATGTTAGTGATACTAGGGTTTTATTGCTTTTTTTAATAAAGAAGAAATGTTATGCTTGGACATTAGGTTAAGCTATCATAGGTCTATGATAAAGATGTTTGGCTAAAGATTAAGGTAATATAAAGCCTAAAAAGGGCACGTTTGCCAATAGGATTAAAGTATTCTAATCTTGGAATAACTCTCAAGCTATAATGAACTCACTCCTTATTAAGAATAACTTTACTTCAATTAGAATTTAAAATAGTTTTAAATTCTAATTCAATTCTAAAATAAAATAGCTATTATAATTTGATTAAGATGAATAATTAAATTAATTAAATTAATTAATTAGATTCCTTAAATTCAAGAAAAATATTTTCTTAAGTAATTAAGAAAGGTTAACTGACGAAATTTTTGATGGAGCAATAATCCATTAAAAATATTTGGATAAATAAAATAGTAAATTTATTTATTTCAGTTTAAATGAAATGAAATAAATTTATCATTTATTTATTAGGGAGTTATCATTCTATTCATTTAAAAAATTATTTCCTTATTAATTTGAATAATATTTTTCTTGAATTATTGGAAAATATATTTTCCTTGATTAAATTTGTAAATTTTTTAATTTAATTGAGAAAATCAATTCTTCTTTAATATTTTTAAAGATAGTCTTTTAATTTATTAAGGAATGATTTTCCAATTAATTAAAAAACTAATCTCCAAATAAATAATTTAAAGGGCTTTCTTAATTAAATTTAAAAGAATTTTAACTTACAAAAATATTTCCTTCAATATTAAAAAATAGTTTTTTAAATAAGAAAATTTTATTTCTAACTAGATTAAACAATTTTATGATTAGGTTAGAATATCTTACTTTTAAAACTTTTGAAAAAGAATTTTTCAAAATTATAATAAGTAAGAAAATGAATTTGTTGAAAATTATTTTCAAGTAATGTTATTAAAGGAATTAAGATAATTTAAAATTGTTATTAAATTGAATTTGAAATTTCTTTTCAAATCAAATTAAATTCATATTTGAAACAAATTTTTTATTTATTTATGAATCAAAGGTTTAATATAATTTAGTTACCCAAGGAGTCAAAAATATTATTTTAGAATATGAACATTAATAACTAAAATCAAATAAGGCTTAATATTTTATGTACATAATTTGGTTATATTTTTCTAGATTGCATGTTTTGATTTATATGTTTAATATATTGTATAGGCATATTGAATTGTCCGTTAAAATATATGATATTTTACATGTAATTTACGTTTGGTGAGACCATTTGAAAAATAACTCGTTAAATATTAATTACACATTAAGAATATGATTGTTGCCTTTCATTATTTAAAGATAAAACTGGAGCTATGTTTATTATAAGGCTTGTTGAAGGACTTAAGGCCTCTTTAATAAAGATATGTTTTATTTTAAATTAATAGGCTATACTTAACTAAATTTATATGAATGACTTTATGATCAGATTAATTCAAATGTAAGGTTAGTAAAAATATATCATATTTGTTTAGCAAGAGTTGTCACCTAATCTAGTAGTCATATAAGAAGTGATTGATACGGATCTTATCTACCTAAGTTTTTTTAGTTTGTTGAGTAACTCAAGATTAAATAAATTTAAATAGAGACCTAGCCCACTAGAGAGATTAGGTTAATCTTTCTAAAGTAGTTGTGAGGGTTATTATTTCAAATAACATAATGGGATTAACCAAATAAATAATTGAAGTTCTAATCTTACTTGATTGTTGAAGGATATAACTAATTACTTATTTCTTCCATTTACCTTATATTCTAAGTAAAAATTACCTTTACTTAATGTAGTTAATATTAAGTGTTAGGAAACCAAATTTCTTGGACATAGGTTAGGTATTAAAGAAAGAAAATATTTATGTCCATTATATGATTTTGTTATTAACCACTATTAAAGATTTTAATGACAAAGTTTTAGAGATATATCAATATCCTATACATAACAAAATATAATGAAATTTTAAGTTAAATAATGATTTATAAACTTTAATGGAAACATTTAAGATGTATGTCAACACCATAATAGCACAATACAAATAGTTGTATCAAGTAGATCTGAAAGGTATAATGTCTTAATAAAATTATAATACTATAGTTATTGTATTAAAAGTATAAGCATGGACTACAATTAAAGGCATTGGCTTAGGTATGATAATAATTATCATTAAAAGAAAAATGATTGCATGGCTTTTCTTGCCTATACAAGATATGATAAAGTTCATAAATATTTCTAGTTCATGTTTTTGAATATTTGATACTAAATTTAAATTCAATCGAACTACAATATTGAAGGCATGATAAGAAATAGATTTATTTAGTAAAAGTAATTGATTCAAGTTTGTACAAATAGTTCACATGTATTGGATCCAAGGATATTCGTAATTAATATAAATGGCAAGAATACAAAGTTAGATAACTAAGTTATTCTTGTATTCCATGTTTGTCAAATCAGTATAATGAGAATCAAAAAGTTGCATACAATAATATATGTATCATTTGATTATAAATTATATGAAACTTATGAAAATTGACAAGTTGAAGGATGGTCAAATCAAACTTTAGTGAAAGGATGATGAGTGTAATGTAATGTCAAATCTCATACATGTGATGTATGAGATGTAATAACAATTCATAAAAGGATGAATAATAGTATTTCATTAAATTTACTATTGACTTTATATGATGTAGTCATATGTATTAAATGAAATATTGATTTAAAATTTTGAAAAGTTTATAAAGTATTTAAATCTAAGAATAAATTAAGCATTGAGAATATTGAAATATTCTGATGATATTAATGTAGTGAGATTTGAAATTTTTTATTATTTATAAGGAATGAAATTTCTCTAGTGAATACTTCCACAACTAAATTTCATAATAATATGAATTTGTATAAAAAGGGAGCTGCAATATAGGATATCGTATGATATAAAATTCATTTATTTTATAATTATGTCTAGTAAAATAACTTACCTTTGACAGTTTTAGTTAGATCAATTAACAAGATTTTATGTTAGATACGAAATTGGTAAAACATTAAAAGAAACAAAGTTAATGATTTTGGGATGTGATACCTAGTTGAAGAATATATTATCCAATAAGTTTAGAACTAAATTGCAAAATAAAAAGTTGTGATATATCCAAAAGGGTAGATATCATCTCACAAACCTTATGGAATAAAATGTTTATTTTAATACACACTTATAGAAGAATAGTTCTCAAGGTAAGCAATGGGAGTAAGATAAAATGTGAAAATTTCAGATCTCATAATAATACATTCAGTTGAAACTAACGCCTTTATTGATACATTTGATGTGTAGGTTAAAGGATATAAGATGTTAAAATTAACTTTCATGATGAATTTAAAGAGTTTTTTTAGGTAATTGTGGATTTATCATTTCTATAAGAAGCTTTGTTATACTCTAGCTATATAGATGACATATTGTTTTAAGAGAATCAAAATTTATGTTTTCAATTGTTAAACACATGAAAGTCTAAGAATAACTCTTCTTGGATGTAAAAAGTTAATAACTTAATTATGGGAATTAGATCTAGAGATAAATACAATATTTGTTTCCATATTATAATCTAAGTACATAGATAATATATTAAAGGTGTTTAGTAATTGAGATATTTGATATTAATGAAGTATTAACATATCCATTATTCTAGAATAAGTTTATATTTGAGTTTTTAAGGTTATATTTAAAGTCCTAGTTAAGGTATATTTTACTTAGAACAATATTAGTTTGAGATTGAAAAGGTTCCAATGTAGCATTAATTTAGCTACAATATATTTTTCATTTAGTAAAAATAATTATCTAGATCAAGAAATTTTTACTGGACTTAGTATAGTTCCTTGCATTGTTTATATAGTAATTTATAATGGATCATTAGAGCCATTAGCTATGCAAATTGAGATAAGGTCTCATTAAAGATCTAAGTACATATTTAGATAGTTTCTTTTAATTATAATAATAATTAAGTTGAAACTCTCAAGATTTAAACAAGTGTTATCCTCACTTACTAAACAAATGTTTTGGTAGTAGTATGATCATCATATTGTGATATGGTTTAAGATATTGAAACAATTGGCTTAGTGCAAGTGGGAGATTTTTTGTTTACGCCTTACAACCAATAAGGTAATTGTACTTTTGTGATATAATTTTTTAAAGACATTCTCATCTTATACATATTCATATTTATATAATAAAGTTCATGAGATTAATATATATTAAAAATAAAATTATAATGAGATCATGACGGTGAGATTCTTATTATATTTATATATTATTCTTAAATTGTTATTAGTCATTGTTCTATTGTAATTGGATACTAATAGAGTGTTAAAAAGGTTAGCACACGTCATGTTTCTTCCTTAGGAAGAAAATAATAATCTTATAGATTAAAGTATAGAGATATTTAAATAAACATATGAGTGCTCATTAAAGAAAAACTTCACTAAATTCACCTTATATGAGAATTTTGTTTAAAACATTGCTTGTATATTTATAGAAAATCTCATTAAAATAATTGTATAATTGATCTTTTAATTTGAGATCCCTAAAGTATCTCATATATGGATTGATATATAATACCTACAACATATCCTTATTAGGGTAGCTTAATTGGTAGTTATTAGATATAGTATGAACTATATGGAGATAGTTGAGTAATAAATGTATTATTCATCACTTTAAAGTGATTATGTTCTATTATTCTCAATTTTTTATAGATTCAGAAAATCATTAGCTAAGGTAAAATGATAATTAAGAAGAGATTTTTAAATGTCGTTAATAGAATTAAGGTTAAAAGACATAGACATCCCCTATAGTTTTAAAAAATCCTTTAAAAAACTCTTGATCTTTAAAATTATTAAAAAAAACTCCTTCTCTTAAACTTTGGTCAAAAAAATAATGGTAAAATAAACGCAGTATGAACATTAGATATAGTCTAATTAAATGTCACTAACTTAGCTTTTAAGCATAATCAAAAATAAATAAATTTGACTTAAATTAATAATCTAAGATAATTATAATTAATTATTACTTTGGTTCAAATTTAATCAGTTCAATTCAAGTTTAAGAGTTAGGTTGAATAATTATAAAAGAATATTAGGTTAGTCCATGTATGTGTTCATATTACATATATTTTATCACTATTTTTTAACCAAAGTCTAAGAAAAAAACATTTTTTGAAAAAAAAAACCAAAAACTAAAAGGAGTTTTTTCAAGAAATTTAGGGATCAAGGAGTTTTTCTTAGATTTCTTAAATTACAAGGGTGGTCTATATCTTTTACCCTAGAATCAATTTCTAATAATGGAGAACTAACATAATTGGATTCAGATCGAATAGACATTAATTCTATACTCTATACTTAAGCAAAATATTATATGATGAAATGATTGAGTAATACAAAAAAATCATATATAGAAAGGTTAGTCAAAACCACTTTGATATTTTTAATATTTAAGTGTTCATAACGAGTTGTTAGATATCAATATTGATATATAGATATAAATTATTTAAATAGATAGTTGAAAATAAATTAATGGAGTTTATTTATCTAACCTTACATATTATCTAGTGTTATAAGAACAGTTGATAAAAAATAATTTAATCAAGTTGGATTTAAATGTAAAGTTTGGGAAACAATAACTTTAAATATGAAATATTTAATAATTCATATTTATAAATAAGTACTAGTATCAGATACTGAATCTTATTTAGGCTGGATAGGTGTCTGATTATAATCAATTGTAATTATAATTAAAGTTCATTAAATTATAATTTTATTTCAACTAAATTATTAAAAGATTCAAACTCTATTATAAATAGACTTAGGTTCTAAAGGAGTTACACTTCTTGTCTACCCCTCTTTATACCATTTGTTGAGTTTTCTCAACTTATTCATATAGATATCGTTAGAGGGTTGACATTTTAATGGAAAATCATGGTGGGATCTGATCCTGCACAAAGCAAACTAAAACATGAAACTGTGCTTTTGATTTCTCAAAAGTAAAAATTATTTAAATTCTATAACATAATTAACATATAAAATATAATAAAGCTTGAATCATAATTCTACCTTATTATGAAACTTGATTTTTTTCTTATCATTTCCCTCAAACTATTTATGAAATCAACTCGTCTCCTTTCCACCACAATTGCACACATGTTTGACATGTAATAGTATTCACAAAATGTGTTGAGAAAACTCTACAACTATTGTAGAAAGAGTTATGTAAGAAATATAGCTTCCTTGGAGTCATTTTATTTATAATATGACTTGGACATTTTAGTAATTTAATTGAAATTTAAATATAATTTAATTAAGATTACAATTAATTATAGTTAAATACTAATTATGTCCAAATAAGATCTAATATCTTATGTTGACTTTTATTCATTAAATATCTTATATTTAATCATAAATTTTTTAAAAATTTATAATCAACCCCAACTTGATTAAAACACTTTTTTTAAACTTATTATTTATTTGTGACCCATTAGATTATCAAGTATGTTGGTAATAGATATAAATTATAAACCTAATTATATTTAGAATTAGATAAATTAAAATCATTTAATTTAATTTTTAATTATTTAATTAAATAATTTATATCCCTATATTAAGATTAGCGTCTAACAACGCATTATGACTACTTAAATATTTATAAATATTAAAGTAGTTTTGACTAACTTTTTTATGAATGATTGTTCATATAATTCAATTATTTCATCATACAGCATTCCAATTAGATATAAAGCATAAAATTAGTGTCTACTTTATTTAATTACATTAGTTCTCCACTATTAGTAATTAATTCTATTAATAACATTTGAATATTATCCTCAAAGTGTCATTTCATCTTGACCAAGGATTTTTTCAAATTAATATTAATCGAGAACAATTTGGAAACAGTCTCTCTACCAGCTAGGGATAAGGCTGTGTACTATTGGATTTTCCCAAAACCCGTGTATTAGCAAGACTCTCACTGCGTAGTTGTTGTTGTCGTTTACTAACTAAAAATAATATAACATTCTCCCTAAAGTGAACTTATTTTCTAATAAACACCAACACGTTTATTTAACTATCTTCATACCTTAGTATATGAGATTAGCAATTTCTTTCATAAAGAAAAATATAATATATGCTAACCATTTTACATTTTATTAATATCTAGTCTGTATATAACAATGATTAAGAATAATTTAGGGTAATACATCAATATAATATAAATCTTATCATAATTTAATTTGCAGTGTACATTTATTTCATAAACTTTATCATATACATATAAAAACGTATAAGATAAAGAATGCCTTTAAATAATTATGTCATTAAATTACAACCGATAGATTAACTATATGAAATGAACCAAAACATGTATTTGATTGTGGTGGTAGTGATAAACTTATTTCCGAATTTGATTTAAAGAGAGTTATAAAAAATGAACAAGATTTCTAATAAGGTACATCTTACTTTTACGTTTATTATATTTATGCATTAATCTTAAAGGCCACAAGTAATGAGATATTACAGTTATTAAATGTGATCATAAGTGTTGTAAATATACTATACATTTGTAAATTTAAA
>JANZLC010000201.1:32678605-32690623 GCA_026413385.1 Erythroxylum gracilipes | reverse complement strand
TCCTTGTCTTCATTGCCATTGCCAATTCTTCTGCTATTTTTAACACATCAGGCTGCCCAAGACAAGTCATCTCAACACCTTTTGGCGTTTATAGTCATCACTTAGTTTAAGCTGCTTTTGATCACTGCTATACGTTTTCGCCACCTAAAAACTATATGTTGGTCAATGACGCAGTAAATTAATAAATTTCCGATGTTTGCACATTATTGAGTAAATAGATGAAACAATAATACGAAGAGAAAAGGAGTTGGAACAAGAACAACGAACAGTACGGTCCAGTAGTCAGGAACAGTTAAGCTTTTCTTTCTTTGCTTTTGGTTTGGTTTGACAGCATAAACTACACAATTTTCCAAGCAAAACAAACCATAACGCTCCCCTTACCCATAACTTACAACACAGCATGGACATGTTCATAAGCAAATCATATACCCATCTGTAACTCACCTATACAAAGCTTGAAACTTTTTTTTTCCTTATTAATTGACTAGACAGAGAAAAAGAAGAGAGACAGAATCAATTAATGCTACGCTTGCCAGGCCGATCAGCGACTTTCATGGTCTTCTCGATCATTTGCTTCGCTTTTCTGCTACGAATCTCAACCTTAACACTTGCACTCTTATCCATCTTCACATAAGGTTTCTTCGACTTCTTCAAGCCCCTCACCTTAGATTTGATGGACTGCACCAGGTTCTCCAACTGAATTGCCATTTGAAAAGTCTCTTCTTTCCAAGCCAAAACTCACCAACTGATCCTAGATGGGTATTCAAGAAAACCGAAGATTTAGAAAATAGTGGGTTTGCCTAAAAATCTCGCAAAATGTGCTGTGATAAATAACAAAGGCGTCGGCCTTCGACCTTTTCATGTAGCAGTTTAAGGTTTAGGTTTGGTTTCTTTGGGTGCTTTTATGCGACTCGTATGTTGTGTCCTTCCATTTTATTTATTGGCGTGCGGTTGGTAATGAGGACTGCTCTTTACGGTTATTACGGGTTTACCACCGACCGTTTCACTTTGACTTCTACTGGAGTTAGGATCAGGTGTTTAGGGTGTACATTTTCTTGTGCAATATACACAAATGTCATTATTGTAATTGCCGACCATACAAAAGTCTACCGTATTTGTACACAGTAAAATAAGCAATAAAAGATACTCCACAATTTTCCAAAATCACTTAAAAGTTGATAAGGCTCTATTGAATAAGCATTTATATTTTAAGCTAACTTACCCACATAAATATGTGGATAAGATAGATTGGAATAGAGTTGAAATAACAAAAATGGTACAAGTAATTACGTGCCTACAAATGGACACTAATATACTTGATATCTTATCAAACTTCTGATTCCTTTCATGCAGACATAATAATGAGACTATAGAATCCTACAATTGTACAATTATCGTAAGGATTTGGGTAACAAACCACGTTACAATAGGATCAAATTATCTATTCCCATATAAATATATGGATGAGATGAATTAAAACAAAGTAGGAACAACAAAAGTGGAACATGTGATATCAAAGCATTACAATACCAAGGCTACCTGTGGCTTTTTAAGTTCATTACGTGATTACCTGCACTTTTCTCATTTATATTAATACCAATGATTGGTCGTTCTTGAGTAAGACTGTTTTTATTCAAATAATAATAATAATAATAATAATAATAATAATACAAATAAAAATAAATAAAATGAAGTTTGTAAGGGACCAAAGGTGAGTTCTGATTTTTACTTGATAAGACAAATTTAAAAGGCTGTAAATGGAATTGCAACAGTAAAAGGGTAGTTATATATTCATAGATATCATACAGAACGCAGGATCAATTTTTTTAAGAATTGCCAATGGAAAAGAAAAATATGTGGTTAGTTTACGATTATTACTACGCCATTCAGAATAACTCTGAAACCAAGTGCAGATGCAAGTTGGACAATTTTGTCCTTTTTATAAAGTTGGACAACTATTCATTGCAATTTTGATTTTTAAATAACTTATCGATTAAGTTGTATAATTTGATCTAGACAAAAATAATAAGGTGACCTAATAAACGATCTAAATAAATGGGTCAAAGTTTATTTAAAAAATGGATCCCAATTAGCGTGAACCGAACTCATATTGGGCCTGTGATAGAGAAACCCGATATGGAAGCTATTTATAAAGGTTAAGGTGTCCTGTAATTGCTTGTATAAATCGTAAGCATAAGGATTCTTTGACCCGTTAAGAGAGCTTATGTATTGAGAAAACTGTAGAAAGACCTTACTCGCATCCCAGAGAGCAGTTCTCGTGAAGGCAGTGGTAGATTCGTGTTCGTTTCAGCTTCGGAAAGCTCGTTTGAAGTTATGGAGACCGAAATAAGGTATTTTCCACATTTCTTCGTTTCTTTCCCTTTTACGTTCGATCCGAGACATGTAACTAAGGTACCATCACGTATTACACATAGTATTAGAGCGGTGATGTAATCGGGTGGTTAAAAACGAAGATTTTTAATTTTTTCTCTTCGTAAGGTTTTCGGAGAATAAACTTTTGTTTCTCAGTTTGTTCTTGCTTTTTATTGCATGAAAGTAGTATACATGTGTTTGACCTTGAGAAACGAGATGAAAATGAGCTTGGGAGAGCCAAAAATTGGCCCAAAACTTGTCGAAAATGGTCATTTTCCAGTAGGGACAACGGAGACTGTCAGGAAAAGAAAAACACAAAATTTTAAGATTTCCCGTAAGGGTGCCCTTGGATGTTTTGGGTCAATTTCCAGGTTCGAAAAATTTATAAAGTGAAATTTTCCATTTTTCTAGATTTATTACATTAGTAATAAATTAAAGTTTAACTCCAAGATTTTGAGTGAATTTTCATGCTAAATCATATGAGGGAGATACTTCAAGTTTTTGTATCTCAGGTCTCATGTTCAGTATTCGGGATCACATGATAGTTAATCAGAAAAGGTATTAAGACATTCTAAAGCCATTTTTTAGTGAATTTTCATGCAATGAACTTGCCATAAGGGAGATACATAAGGTTCTTGAGTCTCGAGTGATCGGTTCAGTATCTAGTAATGCACGATAATCACCCTACTGAGATTTTTCCTTTGCAAAAGTCTCCAATAAAGTTTTCAGAGCATGTCTTCAACACGAGTGTGTGACAATGAGACTGTGCATTTGAATTTTTGCATTTATTAATGTCACATTATCACATACCATATGCCCATAAAGAATACGAGGATAACCTAAAGATGTATCCCTTGTGTTTGTGGACTTTTTGAGTGCTGATGAAGATGTAGTTACCAAAGTAGCCTTTCAATTAGTATTTTGAATTGTTCTGCTTACATGTTAGGGAATGTCTCTAATTTTATATTTGATCATTCTGCCTAAAGGTGTTGGCCTTACATAACATTTTGAAATGTGTATAAAGGCATTAGATGGAGGAAAGTTGTTGCTTAAGTGATCTATTCACCCAAAGGTGGTAGTGTCATGAGAGTTGATGGTTTGTACTTTGATCACTTTTATGTGGAAGTCTAATTGCATATATTATGTATTCAGCCTAAAGGTGTTTCATAATATGTGTAATCAGTTTTTCAGAAAAAGATAATATTTAATGGCTTTGAGTATCGTTGTTGTCCTATGTTTGGGTTGATTTAAACATCATTATTTCGTAGTCATCTTTTCGGTCAACAAAATCAGTGTCATCATTAAAACCCTGGCTGGTTTCAATACAAAGAAGTGGATGGAGGATGTATTGAATACTATGGAGATAACTGAGGTCGATATGACCATACGGACGAATAAGCCATCTCCACCTATAGCCATGAGCTCGAGAGTTCATAAAGTAGCCTATGAAGCCTGTGATCGGTCTAATAGATTATGTCTTATAACCATTAAGAGATCCATACCTGACCATCTGCCTAGTGGACTTCCGGACACAAACATAGCGAAAGAGTTTCTTGGTAATGTCTCCTAAAGGTACACAATCTCACCTAATGTTAAGACAAGTGACTTGATGAAAGAATTATTCTCCATGAGGTATACAGGAGAAGGAGGAGTAATGGAGTACATATCAAGAATGATTCATCTTCACAGTAGACTGAAGATACTAAACATTCCTCTTCTTGATGTCTTCATTGTTCACCAGACTCTAAACACACTCCCTCCAAAGTTTAGTAATTTGGTGATGACATATTACTCGTTGGATGAGGAATGGGACTTCAACACTTTGATAGCCCATTGCGTTGCTGAGGAGGAGAAACTTAAGTTTGCTACTCCTACAGCCCTCAAAGCAACTAAAGGGAAGGCAAAGATGAAGCCCGCTAAGTTCAAAGGTAGAAATTTCAAATCTTCTCCACATGCTGATGTTGGTCAAACCAATGCTAGTAAAGGTCCATATGACATAAAGAAGCCAACAGTATAAGGCCTAAAAGGAAAGACTAAAACCATCAGGTAACTCCTTAGCTTATTAATTTATGAATCTAATTTGCAATAGTCGCATTAAGTATTTGGTGGTTATGTAGTGGAGCATTTGATCAAGGTGCTTCCACGATGCAGGGGTTCATATCCACGATAAAGACAAATAAAGGGAAGGAGAAACTGATGGTTCACAACAATGAAGAAGTAGAAGTAATATCTATAGGGAATGTTTCTACTGAACCTTATTGTAAAGTTCAATTTGAGTTTTACACGACACATTTTATATGTGATCTTTTGATTAATTTAGACAAAGAAGGTTGACGTTTTGTATTTAATGCTTCTGTTGTATAGTTGTTGTTTAATGCAACACATAATGGTACAACTTTCTTATCATATGGTTTGTATAGAATGTGTCTTACCCCGAATTAGATATATGCTTCTTCGTATCTTACTAAACAAGTTATGAAATGAAGAATCCTGATGAATAAGAAGTCATACATGGTGTGATATAAATGTTTAAGCCACATTTCCAGAGCTAGGGCTAAGAGATTGATCAAGGAAAGCATTTCTCAATTCTAGATTATGATGATTTGGGAACATGTGCTGACTATTGCAGTGGTAAGTTGACTAATAAGGATATTGAGGTTAACTCATGCTTTTGACTTATTGAGTCTGATACATAAAGATATCGGTAGACCTTATACAGTTGCATTGTGCAATTCTAAATGTATTATGACATTTATTGATGCTTATTCCCATTACAATTATATGTTCTTGCTTAAAGACTGAAGGTTGAGAACTAATTGGAAAAATTCATCAAGATAGTCATATTTGACCGTGGAGGAGAATATCATGGCAAACATGGTGTTTTAGGACTTTAAAAGGTCCATTTGCCAAATATTTGGAATCAACTGGAATAGTCACTTAATTCACTATGCCGAGTAGTTCTGAGAAAAATAGTGTGTTGCCGAAAGGCATAACTGCACCCCAAAGGATTTGAAGAAGTTAATGCAGAACAGGGTTAATCTACCTGATTATCTAGAAGTTTGGAAACCCAGTTTTGCACACATTCGTGTATGGGGCTACCCTACTGAGATAGTATACTCCTTATAAAGAAAGATTGCATGCTCATTTCGCTCATTGCTATTTAGTAGGATAACTCAACTATTTTAAGGCTATAACTTTTACTGTAAAGAAGGTGGGGCCAGAAAAGTGGAATCGCAAACACTTTTCTGGCCCTTCAGAAAAGTGGAATATAATATCTATGATGAAGGTAGACTCTTTAACCCTTCAGATGATAGCAGGAGGATACACAGTTGTCATGTACCTACTACTTATACGGTTAGATTCGGTGGATCTAGGTCTCTGTACGGTGCTTGTATAGGAATAGGAATCCATACCTATACACACAGTGGTTCTTGGGGGTGCAAGATCTAATGCAATTAGGTAAATCCACCAGAGTGAGACGACCTACTATCCCATTTGATTACATGGTCTATCAGGTGTATAGAACTATGATATTAGACATATTTCGAATCCAATTACTTTTACAAAACCTGTTTCTAGACCCAATGCAGATGTGTGGTGAGATGCAATGAATGACAAGATGCAATCCATGAAGCATAGTAAGGTTTGGGAGCTAGTTGATTTACAGTGGAATTGTAAACTCGTCAATTGTAAATGAAGATTAAACCTAAAGGATTTCAAGATAGAGTTCAGCGATTTATCGGCTAGTTCAGTAGCCTAATGGTTCACTTAGGGAGAAAGGTTAACTTTAATGTTACCATTTCTCTCGTATCCTCGTAGAATATATTTTGAGTGATTAAGGTAATTGTAGCTCATGATGATATAGAGTTACATCAGATGACTGTCAAAATTGTTATCCTGAGTAAAGACCTTTATGCAGAGGTTTATATATAACCTGAAGGATTTCAGGATCCAAATAAAGCTGTCATGGTTTGTGCGTTATGCAGATCAATATATGGTTTACATCAAACCTTCCGAAAGTGATACCTTACAGTTGATGAGGTTATGACTTCTTTCGGCTTCATGAAAAATAAAGTTAAAAAATGCTTGTACTATAAGGTCATAGGGAGCAAAATTATCTTCATATTCTTGCATGTGGTTTATATACTGCTCACGTCAAATTACTTGACCATATTGTATAAGGTTAAGCAACTTTTGGTCAAGAACTTTGATATGAAGGACCTTAGCGTAGCATCTTTTGTCCTAAGTATTCAGATTCAATGGGACAGATCTCAACACTCATAAGGCCTCTCATAGAGTGCATACAATGAGCATGTGTTACAAAGGTTTAATATGGTTAACTGTAAACCTGTCGTAACACCTATCTCTCATAGTGAGAGGTAATCTTCGGCACAGTATCCAAAGAATAAAGTAAAGAGAGAGATTATGAGGAATGTTCCGTATACTAATATGGTTGATAGCCTGATGTATGCTTGGCTATATACTAGGCAAGACATTACATTTACTGTTTGACTGTTTGGTCAATATTTGGTTAATCTAGGTGTAGACCATTGGAATGTAGTCTAACGAGTATTGAGATACTTAAAGGAACTAAGGATTATATGTTGACATATAGCACAGTCATCAGACTAAACCTCATAGGGAATTCAAATTCAAATTTGGCTATATGTCTGGATGATCAAAAGTTCACTTAAGGTTGCATGTTTTAAGCTTGCAGATGGTATTATATCGTGGAAGTGTGTCAAGTAGACATGGGTGACTTCCTCCACCATACATGTAGAGTGTATGCTAAGGGGCTGCTTCACAGACGATTTAGCTCAGAAACTTGATTTCTAAGTTGTTTGTGGTTGATTCAGTGGTTAGACCCATTCAGTTGTACAGTGATAATCTTCTTGCTATGTTTTTTAATAACAACAAAGAATATCACAGGGTCTTATCATTTAAAGGTCAATTATTTGGCCATAAAGGTGTTGATACAAAAAGGTGACATTAAAGTTTGGAGCATTTAAGAACTGAGAAAATGATAGTCGATCCTTTAACTAAAGGACATTGCCCACTTGTGTTTGTGACACAAGTATATAGTATAGGTATTTTGACGTCCTTAGACACTATTAGTTAGGGAATCATTATGTTTGCTTTATGTGCATTTATACATTTGATATACTATGACGGTATAATGGTTCATTAATAAAGACGATCATCGTTTATCCTCAGTAATACGTGTTCTCGTATATTGTCATAATACATATAAAAGTCTTAAGATTTGTGTTGATGTTAAGCATTTAAAGGTCATTGGGCATATATATAGATTGAACTTGAGTCTATATTATTTAGACGCATATGGTTTTATACGGATATCTATGAAGTTTGACATGACATAGGGGGATATAAGTTTTTAATCCCATAAAGGCTCTCTAATGTAGTTTAGCATTTAGTTGGAGAACATAAAAGTTTGCTCTAATGCAGTTTAGCATTTGGTGAGAGGAAACAACTGTTCTCTAATACTGTTTAGCATTCGGTGAGAGGAAACAACTGTTCTCTAATGCTGTTTAGCATTCAGTGAGAGAAAATAAAATTTATCTAATGCGGTTTAGCATAAAGTTGGAGAAATCGAGACCTATAAACGAAGATGATATAATTTAGATCATAAAGGTATCATCTTAGTTTACCACACTCCATTTTTCCATTCATATTAGTGAGATATTAGGTATACGTGATTGTATTAGATCTGTATCGCATATGACACATGCATTTGATGCTTTTCGGTATTGAAAGCCTTGCAGGATAGAATGATGACTTTCATTATCTTTGGATCAAATGTTATGTTTTAAAATTTAGTCGACTAATTCAGTAGCGTGACTTAACCGAGTTTTTAAACTAGAGTCAAAACTGCAATTAATGCTTATCCAAGGTGGAGAATGTTGGACAATTTTGTTCTTTCTTATAAAGTTGGACAACTATTTATTGCATTTTTTAGTTTTTAAATAATTTATCAGTTAAGTTATGTAATTTGATCCAAACAAAGATAATAAAGTGACCCAATAAATGATCTAAATCAATGAATCAAAGTCCGTATGGAAAATGAATCACAATCAGTGTAGACCGGACTCATATCAGACCTGTGATGGGGAAGCCCAATATGGAAGCTATATATAGAGATTAAGGTCTCCTGCAGTTGCTCATACCAATCGTAAGCATAAGGATTCTCTGACCCATTAAAAGAGCTTATGTTTTGAGAAAATTATAGACAGACCTTACCCGAGTCCCAAAGATCAATTCTCGTGAAGAAGGTGATGGATTCGCGCTCATTTCGGCTTCGAAAATCTCATTTAAAGTTATAAAGACCAAAATCAGGTATTTTCTGCATTTCGATCCAAGATACGTTTAACTAAAGTACCGTTACGTATTACAATGCATAGTTAGTAATAACCAAATATTATTCTCTTTAAGGGTGATTTAAGTGGTTCATGATGATTTGAATTCAACGTGGACTTCTCAAATGATTCCAAGTCTTGGAGGTTGAATTTGCATTGCGTGGGCAATTTTAATAATTGTTTGAATTGAAATTTTCAATTAATTATATTTTTATTAAATAAATTATATGAATGTAAATTCTGACACTTATTTTAAATTTGATTTTATATATCTAATAGTAATAGATGCTTCCAGCTGCCCATTATTAAAAATGGATACTATTGTAGTCTGTTGTCAGTTAATAAATGACTACATTTACAGTTCATAACTTAAGGTTCTGATTCATTATCGTTGTATGTTGACAATGACTAATTAAATTCAGAGTAAAAAAAGGAGTTTCTAATTGGATAATAAACTCATATAAAATTCTTGAAAAGAATATAAAATAATTTCCACGTGTTTTTTACTCGCTCCACATAAATCTAGACTTTTCTTTTGACTTGTGGGTCGATTATATTGGTTCAGAAAAATGATAAAATTATGTATATAAATTATACTAAAACCCGACTGCAGGCCAAGTTCCATTCATATTTTTTTTAATAAAAAAAACTAAAATCCAACCCAGCAAATGTTTCTAATGGGAATTGATACTACCATCCGAAGTCAAGAATCATGCAATGTCCTTCTAAATCCTTGGATATTTATTTCCAGTATGCAATTTCTTAAATTACATTCAGGATATATATATAAAAAGATATATAACTACGTCTAGAAATGAGACATTTCGATGGCTAGTCTTTATCGGAAATTTGGTCAATATTCAAACACAATTGACTTTGTTATATGCAAAAAAATTCTTGATCAATTTAAGACGTGGACCATTTTACCAAGACTTAATGTTACGTTAAATTAAAATTTAGGATTTAATAAAATAAATAGACTTTCTGACTTGCAATTGCGATTCTTTGAGTAAAAAAAAAGAAAAAGAAAGAAAAGAGATAAATCTGTGGTGATTAAATTACTCGACGGACTTCAAATTTTAGCAACCAATTTCAAGCGATACATATGCTTATTAGTTCCTATTCTCATTTTATTTCCCTCGTCTGGCTAATTGGCTCTACATGATCTTCTTTTTTATCATCAAAGCAAAACTTGAGAAGTTCAATATAAACTTCTTCCATTTCATTGTTTTACAATTAATTTGGAAGAGGAATGTTACATGTTTTGGTTATGATCAGACTGAGCGAGTCCGCAATCTCCGGAATTGTTTGTAAGAAGCAAAACACGTGTAATAGACCCACACTCCACGTAAAAGTCCAATACCTAGACCTCCATTATTTTATTTCATTCAAGAAAATGATGCAGCCTGCCATGACCATCAATTGGGAATGGTCAAAACAGACCATTTACGATGCCATTTCTTGCAGATATATATATACACATTTAAAAGGCAAATATCACCTAAATGCATGGGCATATCAGAGCAGAAGACAATACCATCCACCACCTAAAGGCGCTTGAATTCTGGTACTATTATATATGAATGATTATCAAATTTGGTCAAGAAATTAATAAGATAACGAAACTGTAGTATTTGGGACCCCCAAAGAAGATAAGGGTCACTTATTAAGGTAAGCTTTCGAGATATGGCAATGATAGAAAGATTAGACTTTTGGAAAGCATGTGGAACAGACCAATAAGAGTGGACTTTTGGAAAGCGTGTGGAACAAATAAATGCTCTTATCTTGGGGAAGCATGCAGGTTATAAACAGCAGCCGACTGCAACTGTTCACACCCTTGGAAAAATAACCCAACTTATTGCGAATCTAAAAGTCAATATGAACACCAATAGATACCCGCAAGGGATATTGATGACATAAGATTGCGAGTCAATTATTCCTACTTTAGTTTTCTAATATGCAACATCAAGTGCATATGGCAAAAGTTGGAACGTAGGCAAGTACCTTCCCCAGTAAATCTCATTTACACTCCATAGTTCCCATCCTCCTATGTCCAGTCCACTCAAGTTTTCACATCCAAACAAAATGAAGAATCATTTTCTTTAATTCTATTTGGTGACAAAGACTTATGAGAAGAATTATTTAAAGTAGAAAGCTTTTGTGTTCACATTCTAGCAGATTACGAAAGGGGATGGTTCAAAATTGGCTGCCAAATAACTGAAAACGAAATTGAAGATCGACTACAAGTTCTACATTAAGAAAGAAGCTAATTGTGTTGGTAGAAACTAAAAGGACTCGTCCACATAAGTCCAAATTTCTTAGTAGAAACGATTCCTGGTAACCAGATATTGTCTTCCTTGAAACTTGAATTACCAAAATGTAAAAAACCATGTAATCGTTGCATGTCAATATGCTAAGAACACATGTAATGGTTGCATGTCAATATGCCAAAATGTAAAAAAACCATGTAATGGCTCCTGGATATCGGATTAACAAGCACTGGTTGACAAATTTGACACTGGCAAGAAGATAAAGACGACAAGTCCACTTTAGAATTCGCCAATTTTCACTCAAGCCAGAGAATAATCGTGACGGGTAGCAATCGTTTATGAATTTGGTAGTACAAAGTTAGCTCAAACAATGGACTAATATACAAAAACTTTAAACCTATTGGTAGAGGGTCAAATACATTATAGTCTAAAGCAAATTCTCAAAGTAGTTAAGAGTCGAGTACTTCTGCCCTAGCGAAGAGTCAAGAAAAAAAATTAATAAGAAAATTTGATATAAATTTATGGAAATTTTATTTTATCCCAACTAAAGTCTGTCGGACTCTGTCCCGTCTCCAACTTATTACATTTAACAAATAAGAGTCTAAAGAAGCGAAGATGGTTGTTTCATGTGAAAATTTGACTACATAACTTTTGCAAGTACTTTGAACTAACTACATAAAAGCAATTCTTGGAATAAACTGCCATCCTCGGCATTATTCGTATTTGCCTATTTCGACAGGCCTGGGTTTGAAAGCCGCTGTAGGCTTCATCTGTTAGTTTATGCCCTAGTAGTTAATTTATTTTGGTTGTATTGTATGACATTATTATTTATTAATACAAGGCATTCTTTATCTTTATGTACTTGTCATTAATTTAATTATTATTCATAAAGATAAAATCCTTGGAATAATTACTGTGTAATTAAAATTATGATGAGATCATAATTATGAGATTCAATATACACTTAAGTATTATTCCTAAATGTTCCTAGTTGTAGTTTC
>JANZLC010000201.1:32591118-32602824 GCA_026413385.1 Erythroxylum gracilipes | reverse complement strand
TATTTATTAGTTTTATATGATAATAAATTAAGCCTTTCATTAACTTTTATTTATTATGTAACAATATTAACAAATAATATGTTTATTTTTATATTTTGTTTATAATTCATATTTTATAATAATAAATATATAATTTGATTTAATGATTTTTATTATTAACATTAATTACTCTATAATGAAAAAGTAGTGTCTCCTTGTTGTTTTATCTCTTGCCTTTTGTTTTCATTTTGTTGTGATCGATGATTAAAGTTATTTAACAACAAAAGCTAAGGTGGATAAAGTGGATAAAATAATATTAAAAAAGATAAAATAAATTTGTAAATATTAAATAATTAACTTTGAACGCATGATCAATTAAACTCAAATACTACATTAAATTAAAGATTAAAATATAAGTATTATGTAACTTATATTCTTACTTTCAAATTAAATGCATAATCATTAGACAATCAATAGCTCCAATTTCCTCCTCTATCATAAATAAATTTCTATACAACTAAAAAGTACCACAAATTCTGGAAATCTATGCATACCCTCTTTCACCTACTCTTAAATGTGAGAACTAAAGATGACTCTTCTCAGGTATCTATAATCAAATGTCAAAAGTCAATCCCTTTCCAACCAAGGCCAACTTGGCTTTCAATTATTTGCACTGTTCTGCAGTCAAGATATTGGCCTTAAGAACATCACTGTATGTAGAAGCAATCTTTGAAGCTTCTTCGGCCAGTACCGCTGTAACATAGAAATGATTGCACACAATTAAAAAGGGAGTTATTGACTAAAACACACCATTCAGATCTGCATCTCTGTTTGTGACTATTGAAAGCATAAAAAACGTAATTGGTTTGATAATCAGTCACTGCAGTACATACAAAACTCCATGGGATCAGCTAATATGGAGGCAATACATACCAGGAGTGAGTACATTGGCTGGTGAATTCACAAGCTCTTTGCCAAAAATCACAGCAGAAGATACATCTTCACCTTATTTCAGTTTCTTATCTAGCTCATGTCCAGTCCCAAAACCAAGAATATCCACAGATTAAGTACAACTTTCTTTGATTCTGATTTGTGTCTGTTATCTTCATATATGCCTAGCACGGTCCCTGCCAAAATTTTTTTTCACGAGTGTCCTTTCCATTCAACTGCATCGATTTCTTTTATAGCAAAAGAGATCTTCCAAATTATCATCAGGAACAAAAAGAACACTCGTGAGTATTCTTCAAGAAAGAACACCAATCAATCTCCAAAAACCTCAATACATTACACATAACCTATAAGAACTAACCAAAGAATAGACTCCCATGAAAATACAACAAAGCATACTGCATACTTTATTAACTACTGATACAAAAGAATAAATCTTTATCCCTAACTCTGGTGCAGAACCAATAAAAGGCTAGTGAAAAAATCAGTACGCAGCAAAGAAAAAAAAGAAAGATTCAGCATTTCAGTGGGTCAAAAACGAATAGAGTCAGATCAGATATTAAATTTTAGTGAAACAAAGAGTTGACCAGACAATTATCATCCATGATGACAAGAACATAACCATCAATCTGAAGCATCTATAGACCTGCTTTAATATGATAAACTCACCGACAAAAGTCCAACAATCTAAATCTAACCATATACACAACAATAACAACCCAGTTCACAGCTGCAAAAAACACAAGGTTGTTATAGAGTGAAGAACACACACCTTAGGGACATCGATGTTGGCAGGCTGAGTGAGACCAAAAGTGGCCCGAGCCAGAGAACTAGCCATGAGCTTGCTTCTTCTACCACAACAAAATCGTGCAATCGCCAAAGAAAACCGAAGACTCGACCCTGTTCTAAACCTTGTATAAATCAAAGACGAGGGACAACAACAAGATGTGAGAGACGCAACGAAAGAGCGAAGAAGAAACCAGAAAAAAAAACGAGAGAAATAGAAGGCAGCAAAGAGGGCAAAATCGACATCAAAAAATAGATTTCAGCTGATTCCCTTCAAACGCTCCTATTGAGGAGCTTATCCAAAATTAGCTGGTTGGGTTGAATCAGCTAACCCACCAGCTAATAACTAAACAACTCAATCAGTTTTTTGACAAAGTCAAACAGCTAAAATGAGTCAATCAGTTAAAAAAGAGCTGATAAGCTCCTTACCAAATAAGGCCGATATCTCAACTTCACTTTTAAATTTAACTCGAACAAGTTAAATTTGACTTAAATAATTAATTTAATATAATTATAATAATTATTAATTTAAATTGAATTTAATTAATTCATTTTGAGTTTAAGATTTATATTAAATTGTCACATAAATAATATTTGATTAGTCACTAATTTAATTTTCATACTGGATTTGTTTTGTCGTTATTTTTTATTCAAAGTTTAAAAGAAGTTGTTGTTCTAAAAAACTAAAATTCAGAAAGGGTTTTTTTCGAAAAATTTAAATACCATAAGATTTTTATAAGCTTTTTAAAACTTCATAGGAGGTTTATGTTTTTTACTCTTTTAACATCTAATAAATATATATGTATGAATTAAATGTATAACTTTAAATTTATATTATAAAACGATATTCAATATACACGAATTTTAAATTTTAAAATTAATTTAAATTAATTTTTATATGTATTAATTTAGTTCACATTTAATATATATGCATATAGGTATTAATTGTGCATAATAATTTATTTATCACATTTAAAAGTCAATATTAATGTCATTTTTTGGAAAATAACTAGAGCTATCTTCATATAATTTGTCATGCATCAAATTTTAGCAAAAGACACGCTTTTGAAATGATTGAAAGTATATTAAGAATCAATGTTTTTCATATATGTTTGTTGTTTAATTTCACATTTATTATGATACATTAGTTTTACATAATGCTTTGTTTATCTATTTTGACTTACTAAATATATAATTTTGATATCATATTATGGAGGAATATTTAATGCGTATAAATCCAAAATGAATAAAGTAAATCAATAATTAAGATATTTGTAAACTGACTCTAATTTTAAAAAAAAAATCAACAGTAGCATAATGTATATTTTTAAATTAATATTAACCATACCAGAATTTGTCACTGTAAATTTATTGATAGATTACACTTAAACTTGGAAGGAAAGGCCATACAAATAATATTAAAAAATAAAAAACCAAATCAAGTCATAATATATCACATCCCACGCGTTCCTGTTCTCTGCGAAGTCACATAACCATGAAGCTGAGACTGAGATCTCTCGAGACCAAAGAAACTCACAAAATAGAGGTACCCAATACAGCCACTATTCGACAACTTGGCGAAACCCTAGCTCTATCAATCTCATCGGCTTCGTCTTCTCCACTTCCTTTATCGACATCGCTTCGCTTCTCTCTCAATAGAAAGGACGAACTCATTGCATCATGTCCTGAAGAATCGTTGAAGTCTCTTGGTATCACCTCCGGTGACCTTATCTACTTCTCTCTTACCTCTGATAGTGTTTCTTCGTCCTCTCTTGAAGGGGTGAGTTCGAGTTCTAATTCGTTTGGTCAAGCACAAGCACAAGAAGGTAATTGCGGAGAACCCATTTCAGATCAATCCGTGGGTTTTCAAAAGTCTGATTCTTTAGGTGGAAATATGGTTCAAAAACACGAAACCCCGATTGGGCATTCATGTGTGGGAGGTAATGGCTCGGAAATTACTGATACGGTTTCTAATACCCAGATTGAAGAAACCCCGGAAACCCTAGGATTGGATGATGTAGAGAGCATGGATATTGATGCTGGGTCTGGTTTTAGATTCTATGAGCCATATTTCTTGAGGAGGGTGTTGAGAGAAGAATTAGGTAATTATGGCGGTGACCACAAGCTCTTGGTAATTGCAATTCATGCTGTGTTTTTGGAATCTGGTTTCGCTGCGTTTAATCCAGTGTCTGGTGCGCAAGTTGAGGGGTTTCACCTGCCAGAGGAATGGCCATCTAGGGCTTCTACATTGACACTTTGGTATACACTCCCTAAACTTTTGGGTGGTAACAATGTTTCTGAGTCAGTTGTTTTGAAGTTTCAGAAGTTGGGACAGTTTCTCAATGTCTATGGATCTTTGTCGAATGGTAGCTCAGGGTTGCATAGGGTCTGCTTAAATGAATACAGGTTTGCACCAACCATAGACTTGGTTTGGGCAAATTGTGATAAGAAAGATAGGGTGAACCACGGTGATGTATTGTCCAAAACATACCCTGAAAGTGAAGTTTTTGAGTTCTGGAAAATTGTGAAGGATGGGCTTGCTTTGCCATTGTTGATAGACCTTTGCGAGAAGGCTGGTTTGGATCTGCCAGCATGTTTGATTCGCCTTCCAACTGAGCTGAAGCTCAAGATACTGGAGTCACTTCCTGGTATTGACATTTCTAGGATGGGATGTGTTTGTTCAGAGATGAGGTACTTGTCCTCAAATAATGATTTATGGAAGAAGAAAGTTGCAGAAGAGTTTGGTATTGGGAATGGAGCACAGGGAATGATTAATTGGAAAGAAAGCTATGCTTTCTGTTGGGAGAGCAAGAAGAAGAGGAAGAGGGATATCAATGCACGGCAAATGTTTCGTCCAGTTTATAGGCCCTATCACCTCCCGATCATAAGAGACCCTTATCCACTAGGTATTCCTGGTCCTATGATAGGCGGAGATTATGACCTCTTCCCAGGGGCTGGTTTTCCATCTCCTTTTGGACAGCCTGGTCAAGTATTTCCCCGGACACTACCTCGCCGGAATTTTTCACTCAATTGTAACTTGGGTGGATTCAACTCCTAATCGGGTCTACAAGTCTATGTTATTCATGCTTGGACGCTGAAGGTGAAACCTTTTGTAAGAACTTTGTGATAGACTATATAGGCGTGCTAACTATTGGCATGTGATCGATAGATCTCCATCTAGGGAGAAATACCAGTTTGAGAATACTTTAAATGTTTATGTGGGTTTCGAGTTTACCAAGTTTATATGTCCTTTTATCATATATTTCCCATAGTACAATAAAGCCTTTTGCCCTTTTATGTGTTGTTCATCAAGTTTTATGTGTTGTTCATCAAGTTCGACGATTATCAGTAAGTGGCACCTGGAAAATATTTTAGCTTCTACGCTACTTGTATTCAGATAATACTAGTTTTCAGAAAATATGTTCAGTTAGTTGTAAGAAGTCGTATTATACTGTGAATCATCTAGTATAAGATGGATAGAAAAATTCAAGTGATTATGATGTCCATGTTATGCCGTTTCCTGCTTTAATTGGAGAATGAATGAGGCATGGTTGGTTAAAGAGTTTTACGAACTGGTCTGCTTTAATTGTTGAACATGAGGGGAAATGTTCAAATCGGTTTGGTGTCTGTTTCTTCTGAGATTGCCTACCCATGGAACCATGTTCACAGCGAGTGAAATATCTGAGCTACTGAAAAGATTAGCGATTGTTGTAGTAGCTAAAGTTCTCTTTCTTCCATTTTGCACAAATTCTGGGGAGAGTAGTGCTTGGTGGCTGGTTTGCTAAAATTTAACTATTGGCAAGCATTTGTTTAATTTAACTTGGAAAAATCTTAATTCCCTTGAAAATTTCTGTTAGAACTTGGAAGATGTTAACAAAATTTCTTACCTGAGATAATTGACAATGTTCGGAACTAAAAATAAAAGGAATAATATTTTTAAAAAACATTAATAAATTCGAGTACTAAAAATATGTTTTTCGCCTAAGAAAACGACGGTTCTCTGTCGAGCTTCAACCTGACACAGTGACACAACTAACCACAACTGCTTCAATACAAACATTAAACAGCAGTTGTATGACTGCTTAACTATCCACCTGTCTTTTTGTCTGTTCGACTGTTCTTCCCATCTTCCAATTCGCCGCCTTGACCAAATTCCCCGCCGGCCACCCTTTTTGTGGAATACCTCGCAATTACATTTACATCACCTGAAAGTCCGAAACTTTATCAGTTATTGCCAGGTAACAGTTGCAAAACAGTGGCTGTCATGTATTTTAGTGTCACTCTCTCTCCTCCCTCTTCCTCTTCCTCTTCCTTCTGTCAACCCCACCGCCGCCGCCATCACAGCAATATAACGCTTCGGGCTTTTGTTTCATGTTCTGAACTGGATGCCAATTTGCAGTCTCTTAAACCACCTCTTAATCGCTTTCCTCTTCAAGCTTCAAGAAGGGCATCTGGTTTTCCATCTGAAGGTAACGACTTTGTCGATGATCCTCGCAATTGGAGCCGTTCGATCAACTCCCACTTCGTTGATGACGAGGATGACGAGGATGAGGATGGAGAAGACGAAGAGGAAGATAGGAGCTTGGATCTGCTGGTTAGATTTGTCCAAAACATGTTCAGGAAGATATCTAAACGAGCCAGAAAGGCCGTGCGTTCCGTTCTTCCCGCTTCCATCTCCACAAAGCTGGTAAACTTCATCTTTATTGTAGTTTTATGGCCGAAAGGATGTTAATTTCTTTTTCCTTCCGGGTTTCTTCGTTCAGATTGAAAAAACAAATTTTGTGTTTGTTCGGTGTAGGTGGGGTTTTCTGTAAATGGGGTGCTCATATTGACGTTGTTGTGGATTGCGAAAGCATTTCTTGAGGTAATGCTTCATAATTTATTGCAGCTCTGTTTATGTGGCAAATGCCATTCTCCCTATCATTGTGAAAAGGATTCTAATTACCTATAGTAACAGTTTTCTGTAACCCCATAAACATAGCAATCTATCTTATGCTTCTCTCTAGGAGTTAGTATCATAACTGTGGATGGGGGGAACCTGATCTATATTTTCCAATATTATACTTGTCCATCTTCAATTTAACACTCCTTTTCGAGTCTGATCTGAGAAGTTCAATGCTAATCTATGATCTATCTATATTTCCTTGGCTTCTGTCAACCACATTGGTTTAGTGGGGTTCTAGCCTTCTTATGTGTTCCCTCATGGTTTATAAATTCTCGTACACCACTGGTGGATTGATACAATTGACTAGATTTTTGGAAATTAGGAAAATGGGTCATTGGAGATGAGTGCGTAGCATGTGCTGAACTTGGTTGGAGTGTCAATTTACTGGGAATCACTTATTTATATTGTATTTTGGAGTAGTAGCTGGATACTGTGTGTAGTCTACACTATGAGATCAAATTGTGATCTCTATCACTTGCAATTTAATAAGTCTGGAAGTCTGCTGCAGATGCCGATTTTGAGATTTTCTGTGTTATCATATGCAATAGGAACTCAGTTTTATGGTTGAAGAAGTCGCTCTACTCCCATAACTGTTGGGTGTTGTCACTACAAGCATGAAGCTAACATTACAAATTAATTTATGCTTAAGCAAGAGAGCAAGAGTAGAGTAGAAGAAGAGTAAACGCATTAATAAATAGTGCTGTTTGCACTTAGTTTTCGAACCTTTATATCTTGAAAAAGAGCACTAAATGTGTACTTTGATCGCATCAATGATGTGACTTGTCAACATTCAAAGTGGTTGAAAGTTCTTTTATTACACAAAAAAATGCTGATGCTGATGCTAATGCCAAGAAGACAATGCTGTTATTCTTCTTGTTTGTGTTGATTTTCCGTACTTCTGTTTATGGTATGCAAGAGTAAATCTTCTCTATAAAGATCCACAGTATTATGCTGCCAATTTTGCTTGTTTTTGTACCATCTTATTATCATGTTACCAATTACTGCTATCACGGTTAAGATAATTATCAGGTAAAAATAGTCTTCTGCAGATATTTCCTTATTTGTCTGAGAGTGACACATCATTCAGTTATCAATTATCACTTAATTAGAGCATCTAATCTATTTATAATAAGTGACGGAAAGGTAACCAAACTTGTTAGTCCTGGATCTCATGGTAAGTAATTTGACTCATCGTGTTGGTTATCTTTTCTGTCTGTTCCCAAACTGATAAAATGTTGGAGTAAGTTAATATTAAGTCTTTCAAACCAAACAAACCCATCATTTTAGTTTTGCCCTTTTGGTGTATCAATTTATGGAAGGATCCAGAGGTTAGAACCATTGTTTTCAAAGAAAGCGTAACAGTTTAGTAAAGAATCAATGTTGTCGCCTTGTGCATGGTAACAAGGTTTAAGATCATCTGTATTAAGATGTTGCTATGGTAGGCTGTTGCATGGTTCTGTGATTTATAAGCCTTATGGCATTATATTCCAAAGATTCTACTGCAGATGATTGCTGCCATCTGCTGTCCGTTAAGAAATAGAAACTTTGTAGGTTGGGAATCTTAGTAATGTGATCTATGATGGGTTACTTCTGGTTACTATGTGCTATTGCTCATTTCTCGGTACATTTCTGCTCAAATTTAGGTGGTTTGTACCCTTGGAAGTGTAGTATTCATGAGCATATTACTTGTTCGCGGTGTTTGGGCTGGGATAACATATTTGCAAGGAAGCCGTGGCCTGAGGATGAATGAACTCGAAGATGACCAGCGCGCATGGAATGGCACACAGCCAGCAACTTGAGTGTTCAGTAAAGAGATCGAGAAAAAAAAAAACAAATGTGTCTCTGCAGAAGATTTGATCAATCACAACCAAGAATGTAAGCACCCTTGTCATATAATTGCCTCAATGAAGTTTCTTGAGGAACTGAAACGAATGTGTCTCTGCAGAAGATTTGATCAATCACAATCAAGAATGTAAGCACCCTTGTCTATATTGCCTCAATGAAGTTTCTTGACGAACTGACTGGTAAATAATTTGGGATAACCAAGGCAGAAGTCTAAGGAGACATTCAAATTCCCCAAAGTTAATTCTAAATTGATATTCATAGGGAAGTAGAAAATCTTAAACCATATGTACGGGTACAAGGTTACCCCATGTCATATCTATTCAGACATGCGATCTGTTCTGGAATGGTGGTAACACAACACGTGCTAATTCTTTTATAAATCAGGTTACATGCGGTCTTATGTGTTGGAAGATAGTAATATAATTATCCAAAAGATCAACCAAATATCTATAAAAAAAAAATACTCTTTCTCTTTCCCTCAAAAACAAAAAAAAAATACTCTTTATCTTCAACCAATAAGTAAATCGGTATGAGAATAAAAAATTGAACAATGTAACAAACATCAAGATTTATGTGTAAAATTTTCCAGAGGAAAAAATTATGAGTCAAATCGACAAGTAAATTTATTAAACTTAAATAAAGATTTACAAAGATTGATCTCTCGCCTACAATAAAAGTTGTATATTTTTAAGATTGAAGCTAAAGTTGATGTAACAATTAACAAATTCTCAAACTAATATAAAAAAAACAATAAAAATGAATGAGAATAACATTATTTTCCCTTTCTCTGCTTTTTTCTCACTTTTGGACGTCATGGTGGTACTCTCATGCAAAACTTATCTATTTTTCTCTTTTATATCAAAAAATAAGTTTTCTACATCGTACATAGTTACATACACAATCGTGTAAGCGACTTTGTCTCTTCAATACCACCTCATTCGTAGATATATAATGTCACAATGAGATATACGGTTGACACACATAGTCATGTATATCATGAATATGGGCGTGTACACGAATGTGTATGTCTTTGCTTTTTACATACTTATTCACACAATTTTAGAGACTTATACGATTGAACTACATGGCCGTGTAAGTTAAGACATGGGTGTGTGTTCTTACACGATTGATACATATAGTCGTGTAAGTCAGGGACATCAACGTGTAGCACCCTACACAAACCGTGTCTCTTTTTAGAAGAGCTTCATTCATCTTGACTTCACTTCTTCATCATCCTTAAGAACCATAAAAGGTGTCTATGATCACCAAGAACTTCAAAATAGGGTTGAACACTTAATAATCCCCTCCTCCATCCTAGTTATGGGGAAGACACGTTATTCTCCATCATCTATTTAAGAGAATCCTAGCAAGCTTACTACATGGCTCAGGCTTGCTTCTAGGAACAACTTTAGTCAACATATCAGCTCCATTTATATCTATATAAAATCTTCTTCAGAAAATTCATCTCTTCCTTCATAGTTGCGAGCCAGAGATCTTTGCTAGATGCAATCTCTTACACATTCTCAAGCTCCCCCTCAGTAATAATCAATAGGTATTCTAAACTTGGATATTTTGTAGAAGGTCTTTTCTCCCTTGTCAACTCTCGAAGTTGTATATCACTAGTTGTTGTATCCAGTTGTTCCCTCTACTTATTATCCTCTATATTTCATCTTCAACATTATTAGGATGTGGTTTATTAAGCTGCTCAATAGTGGAAGAAATTGGTGAAAATTTAACAATGTCATATGATGAGTTGTTATGTGATGACTTATCTCCTTTTAGAAGGTCAGCACCTCTCTCATGCTCTTGGAATACCACATTCCTGCTCCTTACTACCTTTTGCTTCCCTGGGTCATACAGTCTGAAGCCAAATCAATCATCACCATATCCAACAAAGATGCAAGATATCGCCTTTAAGTCAAGCTTCTTTCTCTGATCCTTAGATATGTGTTTAAATACCTTGCAGTCAAAAACTCTCAGAAGATGATATGTGGGATCTTTATCGATGCACACTCTCTTGGAAATCTTAAAATACAATAAAACTGAGGTAACTTGATTAATTAGGTAGATTGCAATTCAGACTACTTCACCCCAAAAATGTCTTTGGCAGCATAGATATTATGAGTATGCAACGAACCTTCTCCACAATTGTTCCATTCATCCTCTTAATAACACCATCATGCTGTGGAGTCCATGGTTCTGTCTTTTCATGTCTAATGTCATGCAATGTATAGTAATCTTCAAACTCTAAGCATGTTCTTAACTGGGATAAGGGATTTACTAGCCAACAACTTTAATTCTTTATCACTTTAATTCTTTCTCACTCATGTGTCCCATTCATACATGCCACAAATTTGGAGAAGTTTTCTCTTCGGCTGTGTATACTTCTTGACCACTACATACCTTTAAGTGTGTCTTGTACAATGAACAACATTCAACTCCTCTAGCAACAGTCATTGCTCCTTTAGATAGTTTCTACTTTTTATCCTTGAAAGTGTGCTAAAATTCTTTTTGATTTAAGACATTAACCGATAATAGATTTTACCTTAGATTGAGGATTTATTGTACATCTCTTAAAGTCAGTAAGCATCTTACATTTGTTTGGACTCGGATATCACCCATATTGACAATCTTGGCGAAACTTTGATTTTCCATTTTACACTCCTAAAGTCTCTACTTTTGTAATTTGAGAAGTACTCAATCTTTGAAACATAATGATAAGAAGCTCCCATGTCAATCAACCACTCAAAAATCGAATTTCTGACACGAAAGCATTCACTTGTTGTATAAACTAAGGACACCTCATCATCTGTAACATCCCGTTACTGGTCGTCAAAGGGGCAGAGGTCAACGAAAACCCCTCGACGAATCTCCGGTAATATCCGACCAATCCTAGGAAACTCCGCAGCTCTGGCACACTCCTCGGAATCTCCCAACTCATAACTGCCTCTATCTTGTGAGGATCCACCTGGATACCCTCACCGGACACCACGTGCCCCAGAAATACAATCTCATCAAGCCAGAATTCACACTTAGTGAATTTGGCGAACAACTGTCTCTCTCTCATGACCTGTAGAACAATCCTCAGGTGCTCAGCATGCTCCTGTCGGCTCCTCGAATAAACCAGTATGTCATCAATAAACACAATCACGAACCGGTCCAGGTAGGGCTGAAAGACTCTATTCATCAAAGCCATGAAGGCT
>JANZLC010000201.1:32568888-32589095 GCA_026413385.1 Erythroxylum gracilipes | reverse complement strand
AGATTCTAAATAAGATAAATGTCAGTGTGATGTTTGGTTTTGATTGTACTGTCTTGGGTGGCATCCACATATCCTCCTAGGGGATATTTGGGTGTTACACATCTTGTCTTTACTTGTTCGTTATCCTTACGAACTATAAAAGAGTTTATGATCATCAAAAACTTCAAAATAGGGCTAGACACTCAACATTATGAAAACATTTAGAAACATGCAGGAGGCAAAGTCAGTACTGTAGCTTGGAGTGCCCAAGGGTTGTGAGTTTTGAGCTTAAAAACTTGGTTTACGCTTATTTAGATTAGTGTTTATGATCTGGATGTCACATTAAATTTGAATGCTTCCATATGTTTCCAGTTCTTCGAGTCAATATACCTGTTCTGTTAAAAACTATCCATTTTCTGTTAGAAATTATAAGGTATGCTTTCAGAGATTAAATTAAGAACACTGGAATTATTACTATACTTTCTATGTAAATTAAGAAGAAGAGATTAAAACATGCAGTAATGTAATGCATGAGATTGTTGACGTAAAAGAAGGTTTTCTTTAGAACATATGATACTTTCTTATTTACCATATCTGTGTAAGTTTTGATTTTTTTAAAATGTAGGAGTTGCATCGTAATAATTACGTTATTGGGAAAAAAATTCCTAGTCCTAATCCTATGACTAAATTATTTATGGGAAAAAAAAAAACAATCGGAGAAACCAAACAAGAAACCTATCACAATCAAGCTTAAAATCGTACCAAATAAGACTCCATTCAATCTAATAGATTAAGATTATGAATGAATGAAATCACCAAACCGAAGACAACCGGCCACCCACCTCAGCTGGCCGCCCCAGAGCGGCAATAATTTTTCCAAGAAGTAATCATTGCGAAACTAAGCACCAATTGTATTCAAGAGCTTCAAACACATGAACAAGCATTGTCTGAACCAACCCTGGTTAAACAAACAGTGCCTATAAAAGCGCCCGGTAGGCTCGGTCACTCCACACACATACACCACCCAGAGAGAAGAAAGGAGGCGTCTTGATAAACGCCTTCCTGTTTTCCTTACAGATCTCTCTCTTTTGTATTACCTTTTAACGTTGTTTGTTGTCGGGTTTTATTGTTAGTTTTTCTTTAAAATACAATGAGAGAGTGCATTTCGATCCACATTGGTCAAGCTGGTATCCAGGTCGGCAATGCCTGCTGGGAACTCTATTGCCTCGAGCATGGCATCCGGGTTTGCTGTCTTTCTCTTTCAAAGTTTTCATATTTTCTGTTAGATTTGTTCATTCCTAAGTTGGTTTACTCTAGTTTTGATTTTTATCCACTTTGCAAGCGTCCATTTTTGTTTTCTTTCATTTGCAATGTTGTTCTGTGCATGTCATTGTTTGCTTCTGATGTTGTGTTTCAAATCCCATATGGGAATTTTAATTATAGTGAGACAGTTTGGAACTTGAATATTGTTCCTCGCTTTGTGTTTTTTATTTGGATCTGTATTAGATGTTTCTTCTGTTATCTCAAAGAAAGGAGATTTGAGGGATTGTACATGATGTATTTAAGTTTTATTTCGAACCAAGTTTCAATTTCTATTTGTTCATTTCTTTTGTTAAATTAGATTGTTTAATCTTCGCATCTATTGCATCTTCAGCCTGATGGACAGATGCCAGGTGACAAGACTGTTGGCGGAGGTGATGATGCTTTCAACACCTTTTTCAGTGAAACTGGTGCAGGGAAGCATGTTCCTCGTGCCGTCTTTCTAGATCTTGAGCCCAATGTCATTGATGAAGTCAGGACTGGAGCTTACCGTCAATTGTTCCACCCAGAACAGCTTATCAGCGGCAAGGAAGATGCTGCCAACAATTTTGCCCGTGGCCACTATACCAGTAATTACCTGCTTTGGGTTTCCGTTGTTCATTGAATTTTGATTTTGACATTCTGATAATGGTTGCTTTTGGTGTCTCAGTTGGTAAAGAAATTGTTGATCTCTGCTTGGATCGCATAAGGAAGCTTGCTGACAACTGCACTGGTCTCCAGGGGTTCCTTGTGTTCAATGCCGTTGGTGGTGGAACTGGCTCTGGCCTTGGATCCCTTCTCTTAGAGCGTTTGTCCGTTGATTATGGAAAGAAGTCCAAGCTGGGTTTCACTGTATATCCCTCTCCTCAGGTTTCTACATCTGTTGTTGAGCCCTACAACAGTGTCCTCTCCACACACTCCCTCCTGGAACACACTGACGTGGCCGTGCTTCTTGACAATGAGGCCATCTATGATATCTGTAGACGCTCTCTTGACATTGAGAGGCCTACCTACACCAACCTTAACAGGCTCGTCTCTCAGGTAAATGCCTGCCTTCTGGATTTTTAACTGGTTGATTCTTAGTATTCCAGATTTTTAAATACCTCGTCTGCACTTTTCAGGTAATTTCCTCCTTGACGGCCTCACTGAGGTTTGATGGGGCCCTGAATGTGGATGTGACTGAATTCCAGACCAACTTGGTCCCCTATCCAAGAATCCACTTCATGCTTTCCTCGTATGCCCCAGTGATCTCCGCAGAGAAAGCCTACCATGAACAGCTCTCAGTGGCTGAGATCACCAACAGCGCCTTTGAGCCCTCATCTATGATGGCCAAGTGTGATCCTCGGCATGGCAAGTACATGGCGTGTTGCCTGATGTACCGTGGTGATGTTGTGCCAAAAGATGTTAATGCTGCCGTTGCCACCATCAAGACTAAACGCACCATTCAGTTTGTTGACTGGTGTCCAACTGGGTTCAAGTGTGGTATCAACTACCAGCCACCAACCGTTGTCCCTGGTGGCGACTTGGCCAAGGTGCAGAGAGCTGTTTGCATGATCTCTAACTCCACCAGTGTTGCTGAGGTGTTCTCCCGCATAGATCACAAGTTTGATCTCATGTATGCTAAGCGCGCATTTGTGCACTGGTATGTTGGTGAGGGCATGGAGGAAGGAGAGTTCTCTGAGGCTCGTGAGGATCTTGCAGCCCTTGAGAAGGACTATGAAGAAGTTGGTACTGAATCAAATGAGGGTGAAGACGATGATGGTGAAGAGTATTAAGGGGTCTCTTAGACATCTCGGATTTGTGTGGCCGCTCGAGGTACAATGAAAACCCTCTGATACTCCGTGTCCCATAATCAGTACTTGAAAAATCTTCTGGTTCTGGAGGTGCTACAAAATAATTTTCCTTACATCGGTTATCGTGCTTTTGAAATGTTAATGTTTTCAGTTTTTCTAGATTACATTTCCTAATACTTCCTAGGACTTACTGTGCTTCAAATGCTCCACTCTAACTTGGAAAACGAAATACTTCAATGACTTATTGACCAACATATAATACCTTCAAATTCCATTCCTAAATGCTTTCTCCAGAGAGGATGATAAATGCAGCCTTATTCATCGCTAGGAAACAAATGAACAAGGCTTTAGTTAATCGACTTTGCCCCAACTTGGAACAGACGGTCCTCTAACGAGTAAACAACTAAAGTCCCTTTTCTACATTAAAATTGCCAGTAGCTCCTCAATTGATTTCCAAGCATTGCATGAACTCTCAGAAGTTAGAACCAAAGGTTTATCAGCTTTAAAAATTGCAGCAACAATCTTCAATTTCCGAAAGACTTCAACACTACTAGTTAAATGACTAAATATATCACGTGAATTCAACATCAGAAGGAAATAGAAACCGAATATCTATCATTTTAGATAAGTTGTCAGCTAAAACTAAGTGTTACAGTATATACATACGAAAAAAATAAGCAGGGTAAAGAAAGTATGTTACTGATACATGTAAATGACTTTCTAGACGTAGTCTTTGTATAGGTAGTTTTGATCCTTTACTTCAATGTGGGAGCTACTTGAGATTCTATTCTTTCATCTTCCAGGAGTGCATACGGATCAATATATGGAGGTGGTGACACATTTCTGTTACTAGCATCGTGGACAAAAGCTGATCCAAAATACTGAAAACAAAAACAAGGAAAGAAAAATCAAAGGTAGGACATAAACATCGAGGTTCTTCTAGACAAAGTAAAACAGAAGTATCAGCCTGTAATATGGTTCTTAAGAGCCAATCATTCACTCATAATCATCAAATTCACAAAGAGGTAGAGGCTTATCCAATAAAGTGATGATTTAAATCAACAGTTAGAAACAGATAAATCTTCAATTGCTCCTGCAAATTAAACTCCATATATACTTGCCAGACACAGACCTTAAAGCTAACAGAATAAGATTGCAAAAACATTTATTTGAATCACAACACAGAAAGTATGATCCAGAGTTATAGCTTGTCTAAAGTACAAACTTTCAACAAGGAATTAAAGGTATTCACTTGCTTGAAAACTGAAGCAACTGGACAAGTGGAACTTAGTTAGCATAGGTGAAAAACAACAAAGCCAGAAACCAATACAGAGCAAGGATCACAAACTCTAGTTCTTTACTAGCTACCGCCTACCAGGGATAACTACAACAGTCAAGAAGCCATGTTTAAGTCTGTAGTTAACAAGTTCGTTACATCCTCAACAATTATTATGCTATAGACAATAAAACTTGGCTATTAGTTGATCCAAACTGAAACTGTCAAACAACAGATGAAGTAGAACTAGCCTTCTCCCTTGCCCTTGCCCTTGCCCTATTTTTCATCTGAGACCTTACTTTCCTCTCATTACTGCTGCAATTATGGTTTAAATCTCAAATACTCAACAAAGAATCAACTAATTTGATCTGAATTCCATGCATTACTACTTTTGGTTGCAGAACTATGTTTGTGGCCCTTCAACAAAATGGAGCCCCAACAGAACAACTCCAAAACCATATACACGTTGAAGTTTCACATTCAAAGTTTCAGTCCACTTCACTGTTTGGCCACGTCCAGAAAGTGATGTATTTATCAATAACGGCAGTGTCAGACTACAACAACTCAAATGAAACAAAGCAGAATCGACAAAGGTTGCTAGTTAATCTTTTACATCAAGTGCTTTCATGAGGATCCCCATAAAAATGATATCAGGTGTGTAGGCTTGGAAAACAATTAACTCTCTGAATTTTAGAAAACCTTGGAAAACTTAAAAGAAAAATAGAAAAACTTCAAAAGTATGCAACACCGTGCATTTAAGAATGATAACTCACAAAGTAGAGACCAGAAGAGAATGCCACTGTTACGAGTATCAGTGGCCAAAATCCCAAGAAGAATGTCCCTCCAATTGAGAGCAAAAGTTTAGCTCGAGGAATTAAACCCTGAAGAGATGAAAATTGCAAGTCCATGATAATCTTCATAAATGTAAATAGAAAACAAAGATAACCCCACTTCCAGTTTGGGATAATTCATAGACGACTTACTATTAGTTGATCAAAGTTAAAGAAAGTAATCAATGAGCAAAAAGACTATTAGGAGTTAGAGATTGAACATTAAAACTCAATGTCATAAGCGCCCTTTAAAAACCAGAAGACCATTTGGCAATAACCATATTTTTGACAGTTAAGACTAGTTCGGAAGACTTAAAATTTACATAAAATCCTCAGTTTCCGTTACGGTGTTTCAACCTTATGTCATTTAATTTATCCACATATTTATATAGATTCTATATAAATATACGGATAAGATTTAATGAAACAAAATAGGAATACATAAAACGGAACTGAGAATCCTCTTAAAATTGCTACCATATCCAAAGTCCAAGTGTCTGTTTTCTGCGGTACGTTAGTAAATGATTAAGGCAACTGAAGAAAACCTCAAGTCCTTCGCTGTTCAACGCCATAGAACGCTCCCTTTGATTCGATACATTTTGATCAATTTCTTTTTGATTAGTTGAGACCGCGTTTCTTTTCGAAAAGCCGCCGTCTTCTTCCCCTAGTTTCATTTCATCTTCCAGTCCATAATTGCTCCTGGTGGTTTCCTCGAGTAATGAAGTGGGATTCAAACCTCTTCTCTTCAACTCCTTCATAAACAAGGATTCTGGAAGCTCCTGACCTGACATAGCACATAACCCACTTATGAAATCACCCATCAAATTCCCAAGTCCAAAAGCTGAAGCTCTATTAAGTAACTTGGAATCAACAACTAATCCATCGTTAAACATTCAATTAATTAATTAATCGAAATCAAATTTAGAAGAATCCCGAGTCCTCAACACAAACACTAACTAGTACGTAAGTTACGCTACTTTCCTATCCCATCCAAAGTTTGAAACTTTCATGAGAGAACCAAGCTTTAAAGTCATTACTCTGCTAATTTCCAATTAAAAACCAATATTATCATACACTTCTAACATGAATATACATAAATTGAAACGAACACCATAAAATTATAACTTAATGTCACAAACAAGTACAGTAATCCTTTAAAAATTACGGAACTTGCCATTTCTTTTAGTATCGTCGTCTTGTACAGAACACCAAACTCTAAGATTTTTCCTTTCCAAGTATACTCTTGAGATCTTTCCATGAGTTCTCAACCTGAGAAAACTTTTCCTGGAATCTGATCGCCCACGAAAACTTTGTTCTGACACAGAAAACGGAGAAAGGGTCGACTTCAGAATTTGTAGGGAGGCCATTGTTGGTTTATTTGGTGCGGTTTGGTATCAAAGAAAATGAGAAAACCATGTAGTTGCCAGAGCTCTTAGAAGCTGGTGGCAACAATAGGCGTATCCTAGTGAGATTTGAGATGATATGCTAATGTGCGCGGTGAACTGTGCGTATCCCAAGTTGGTTTTTGTGGCTAGAAGTAGAGTTGAGTGACGTAATTGAACTCGTGTTTCCTTCTCCACAACGTTTAAAGCAAGAGTGTTCATTGATTGATTAAATTGGTTTTTATTTTTTATTTTTATTTTTAGTTTTGTTTAATTATTGATGTTAATACCGTTATATTTTTATTATTGTTGATAATTATTTTAGATAAAATTTAAAAATAACTTATTTTTAATTAATTAAATTTATTTTAATTTCATATATTTATTAATAAGTTATAAATAAAAATTGTTTTATTATATTATAATAAATAATTTATAAAATAATATTTCATTTATACATTAATATTTATTTTAAATATTAAATAAAAATTTTATTTAAAATTTATATATTTTGGAAGAAATTTTAAATTTATTTAATTTAATTTAGCGACAAAAATTAAATAAGTTATTAATTAAAGTAAATGACAATTAAGTATTTTTTTAATATTCAACAATTCTTTTAAATCTTGCTTCTAGGAAAAGTTAATAGTAATTGATTTTATTCAATTAAATAAATTCAATTACTATAATATAATATTAAATTATTAAATAATATATATTTACTTGAGAATAAATCAGATTATGGAAAAAGCATAGAAGTAATTTTTATAAATATTTAAAACTAAAAGAAACCAAAATAAAAAACAAACAAAAGCAAAAAACTTCAACAATAATTTTTATTAAATTTAAAAATATAAATAAAAAATAAAAACATAAATAAAATAGAACAAAAGTAGAGTTTGTTAGTTATAGAGTTGTTGAGGACTTACACCTGAAGCTTGATTTTTAGCCAAATAGACAAATTTTAAGTCTTAAAGGGAAAATAAATATAGATTAAAAAAATCAATATTTTTATTTTCAATCATTAAATTTACTGTTTTTGCCTTATGCCATTAGTCCTTTTTTAGTTTTTCTGGGTAACTACAAGATTTTCATACTTGTCGATATTAAGGTAGTATATACTAGGTTAATGGAGAGAAAGGTGGGCGTATACGCTACGGAGCACAAAGAAAAGCCTCACGTTCCACATGGATATTGACGCCTAAATTGAGGGACAGAATCCTATGTCCAATATTATGATGTCTTATTTTGTTCTATGAATTTCAGTTATTTATTTATGTAAGTCCTGTGATATTATGATGTCTTATTCTGTTCCATGAATCTCCGTCATTTATTTATGCAGGTCCTACGCGGAACTCGCATAAATAAATGACTAAGATTCATGGGACGAAATAAAACACCATAATATTAAATAGCAGGATCTGTATAAATAAATAGCTGAAATTTATGAGACAGAATAAAATACCGTAATATTGGACAGAAAATTCAGACTCCTAAACTGGCCCTACCCTTTCCTTTTACTTAATGGACCACCTTAGGTCGGCTTGCTTGTAATGTTTCGGTTGCTTTACGGTACCGAACAAGTTCTTCACAAAAACACTCGAGAAAGCTTTCAGTAAGACATTAATCTTTTCAGCTTCGATTCTTCACTTGTGGAATGCCATTATGGAGATAAAGAAGTCAAATTTTCTTCTATCAAAAGATAGAACAAACAATTATTTATTCCAAGGTAAAATAAAAATCTAACATTTGCAACTATGAGTAACACCAAAAGAAGTTCATTTCTCAACTAGGATAAAGCACAATTTATGGCAGCAGAGACAATCTACTGATTACTACATCTCTTCTCTATAGAGAATATTGCAAGTTCAAATCTACTTCCCAACATAGGCATTACTCGTAAATCATCTCTTGAGGAGATGTAGTATTCACAAGCTGTATTACCTTCTCTCAGCAGTTACCACAGAGATTTAAAATCACTGGAGAGATCAGAAGCCATTTAATCAATGTTCTTCACCTGGATTGATTGGAATACAGTTGATGTTGCACAAGTTGGAGGCAAATCTGAGACCATCAGGACAGAATTTCCATCTTTAACCATTCCCTTTGTTTTGACAAGACCAATGCTTCTCGAAATGTTGGCTTCCATGTCATCGGACAAATCAATGAGGATAGGAATAACTCCCCACTGCAAATTCAATGCCATTTGAACGTTTTTTTCATCCGTGAAGGCAAAAATTGGAGGTTTTGGACGGTTGCGAGACAGAAGCCTTGCCATCTCTCCATGCTTCGTATAGACAAAGATGGCATCCACACCTATGTTATTAGCTGCCGATAGAGCATACCAATGAGAATAAGAAACTAATATTAACCTAAGAGCTTAAGTCTACATCTTATATCAGTTCTACAATGCCAGCAAGAAAAGAAGCCTGGGGATGAAAAGAGTTGCAATTGATAACTGAGTCGTGAATTTATCGATCTTTTTCAGACCACTAACTACTTTCTTTTGATGATAGATTACTTCCTATAAAGCCCAATTTGCAATCATATGCAAGGTTAGCACCAAAGGAAACTTAAGTTACCCATTTCAACAGCAGAGTTGCATATTTCTTCAGCAATACGATCAGGCAAGGGAACGCCAAGTTCAGATTGATGGAAAGCCACTTGATGATTTTCCACACGGCTCCATGATTCCATTCGGCTGCTCACCATCCTCAAAACAGAAAGAGCTTTCTGTCCATGAGATCCTATAGCCGACTCACCAGACAACATTACTGCATCAGCATATTGCCGAACTGCTTCAGAAACATCTGCAACCTTTTCCATGTTAAAGAAAATGTCATTACAACAATAATCTTCCAACTGTCATTACATCCATGCCTTAAGGTAGGGATGGGAGTGGGGAGATATGGATAACAACTATTTGAAGTTTAGTGGTTAGTTTATCAGTGTACCTCTGCTCGTGTTGGGGTTGGATATTCAACCATCGACTCTAGAAGTTGGGAAGCTATAATCACAGGCTTGTTCAGCTGTCTGCATGTACGAGTTACTTCCTCTTGGACTGTTGGTATCTGTTCAAGTGGAACTTCCACTCCTAGGTCACCACGAGCCACCATGATTCCATCAGAAGCTTCTATGATCTCTTCAAGTTTCCGAAGAGACTCCAAGGTCTCTATCTTTGCCAGTACTCTTATCTCTCTGTAAATGACAACAATTTCAAAAATCTCAAGTTTTAATTTCAGACATTATGAGAGGCAGTCTACAGTTTTATTCAGCAGAGAACTCTAAAGGTTTAAGACCTAAAGCAACTTCATATGTACATAGCTGGCAACTTAGTATAAGTAGGCATAATGAGTGATGCCTATTTCAGACAGTTGATATGCTTAACGCCATCACTTTTATTAAGAGAAAAAATTTAAGCTACTGGCTACTTGTAACAGAGCTGAAAGAGAAACCAGTCCACTCAAGAGCCTCATGATGTTCAATCAAATTCACGGGTACTTGAGAAAAGGATAAACAGTTTCGATGTCAATAAAACTATATGAAATATATCTGCTGCACTTACTTGGATGATTTGGTTGAAAGATAATTCTTCAGATGCTTGATAGAATCAGCATCATTTACAAATGACATGGCAATGAAATCAACACCTTCAGAAACTCCAAAATCAATGTCCTCCCAGTCCTGTGGATGATAATACAATTGCTAGGATTAGCAATACTGTAAAATAATCCAAAGGACAAACTACAGGATGTCATGATAAGCAAATATCACTATCAATATCTTCAAAGTTAGAGTGCTTCCTTTTGTACTCAATCCAATGAATAAAAGGAGGGAACTGGATATCAAAAAGAGGTTAATATGTAGTCAAGCTATTAATTGGCTTAACATTTAATTTGTGTCATGTCTTTATTCCAATCAATAGAACCCAAAATCAAGAAAAGCTTATACACCTTCAGTAGAAAGCACTTATAGTAAAAAGTGGTCCTCTTCCATTCTTTTGTTTTTTCGAAGACCCTTAAAAGGGCTACTTTTACAGTTTTTATGTCAAACAACCTGAAGTGAAGTCCTGAAATTTTGAGAATAGCCAAGAAAACGGTAGTAAAGAGATCAAGCTGTGTCATTGCCATTGAGAGTACGTGTTTAATGAAATTCTTAAGCTAAAAATAAATCAAGACGTGGCGAATATAATGTTCAGTGAACAAGAGTAATCATATTTCAACCTTATCTGATAGGGTTGGTAGACCTTGATAGGAAAGCTTCCCATCTCTCCAAAAGCTCAATTTGGCCCGAGGTAGAAGTAGACCAGGATCTATGCATTTACATCGTAAATCATTCCCCATCCTTTCAACAACTACAAAGGTTGCCATTCCACCATCTATAACAAGTTCATCACCCACCATGATGCCTGCAGATTATTGAATTATAGTTTGTGAATGGTACTTTTCATGCACTGAATGCTGAAATATGAATATGTTGAATTAGTGAGCAATTGATATGCTACCTTCGGAAAACCCTTCATAGTTTGCTCGAACAGTAAATGGACGAGAACCCTCAAATCTTTGAGCTGTAAATACCCAAACTGAACCTTCCTGATGCATCAAGGAGGTCAAATATTTATTAACAACCACTACTTTTTGTTCCTTCTTTTATAATTTTGAAGAGAATGGATCATCGTAACACAACATCAAAAGTAATTATCAAAAACCAAGTATGGGGTTACAGTTGTCAGCTCTTATGCAGAATTCATTAACCAACTCGAAACTTTTAACAGCTATCACGAATTTGTTTGAAGGCCTAAGAGATACTATGTAGTAAGGTCCAAGAAAAGGAGGTTGGTTCTCGCGAAATACCTCTGCTTTAAGAGAGAAAGGAGCTCCATGATCCACCACATGAATCTGGCTACTTTCAGTGTCGATCATCAAGGAAACACTGAAACCCTTATCTAAATTTAACCACCTGATTTTTCTAATAACATCACGGTGCCACTCTCTTGTGTTGTGGCACATATTGAGCCTGGCCACATTCATCCCTCCCAATGCCAGCCTCTCCAAATCCTCCAGCGAGCAACATGCAGGACCTATTGTGCACACAAGCTTGGTCCTCCTCAACCCCATAAACCCTTTTTCTCTCAACTCTCTCTCGGCTACCGCATCAAAACCCGCCATTAAATTAACATCATGACTTTTCTTTACACCCTTAGAATCTGCCCCTGCAACTGCTTGCACACCAACGCTGACCTTTCTCTTCTGTTTCCTTCCATTGCAAGGAATACCCTTGGCAATTACTGATCTTCCAAAAACCTGATTCTTCAAATCAAGACTCTGACTTTCTGCAAAGACTTTCTGGGAAATTCTCAAGAGTGATTCTGTAGTAGCTGCCATAGTAGATGCAGTACTCCACAATGATGCAAGTTCTGGATCAAGATCAAAACTTGAAAAGAAAGATCAAAGACTTATCTGGATATATTCTAACTTGGTTCATATCGAAATCTCCGCCGATAGGTTTGGACTTTTTATTAATGCGAGTGTTAAAACGTAATTAGCCAATAATGATGACAAGCTTGTACAATACTAACCGGATTAAGGTGTCCATTAAAAAATTTCAAAATTGGAGAGAAGCCAATAGACGGCAGTGGAACCGGTGCCCAGCTGTCCCAAACAACGACCACCAACCCTTTTTCTTTTTTATCTTTTACAATGAGGGTCAGGACTCAGGACTCAGGACTCAGGACTCAGGAGGGAAGTGAAAAATACAAGTTGGAGCATAAAAGCACAAGAATGTACAGAAATGGTCAACATGGAAGGCAAAGAGGCCAACGTCTGCAAATGTACGGACTAAAGACATTGGTGGTGTTACTGTGCTGCTTCTGAGAACAGTGTCAAGTTTACTGTGGTCCCAAATGGAGCGGACAGAACAGAGACGGTAAGCTCAGTTTCCATGTGACTCAGGTAAAATGGTAGATTGATGTTTACTCTTTACTGTTTAGATTAACAAATTTGTACTTAAACAGTTTTTACTGCGACTTGACTACGTAAGAAGTTGAGATGAGAAACACTTCGCAGTAACAAACTGGCAATTTCAACTTTCAAGCACTTTTCAGTCGGGAGTGGGTGGTGCCTCGACAGTCATAAACAGCCCAATTTCAAGCTTCCATTTCACTACATTGAGACCTGAGCTTATTGACTACCCATTTCCGTAGTGAAGGCCCATCTTTGAAGTTCTCGGACCAGAACATTTGCATAAATAGTCTGCTTCAATGAGCCACCCAAATTGTTTGATGGGTTCTGCTCTGTGTGAACCTTCATCTCCTTGGGCCTCTACTTTCCTTTTCGATTGAGATGGTACGACTTGGTCACCATATAACCACTAACAACAACTGGCCATTTTGGCATGTAAAAGATGAAGTTATGAGTAATATCTATCTTAAGTTCTGAATAAAGTTCAAACTTTCAAGTGAAAGCAACATGTCATATTGGTTCTAACGGCCCAAAACAGCGCCTATTTAAACACTACCTAAAAAGGTTCATCAAAGTCAGAATTACATTGAGTAGTAATCCATTTTAGACTCAGCACCTACCAAAGGACCAACTTAATGATTTCATCTGCGTCCTCACATATTTTTTGTGTGATCTCAATTCCTTATATTGTCGACTTCAACTATGGTGTCCAAGTCTATAAGTGGTATTGGAGCTTCCATAACCTCTAGTGCAAGACTTGCTTTTCGATAGACAAACTAAGAATCATTAACTCTCCACTTGAATTCTTTCAGTTTGTTTCCCTCAAAGTTAGAGCTGTTTGTGTTCTGATCATCTCCTCACTTCACCGTGCATTATTCGTTTTACACTGGTATAAGGTTTTAATGTAATAATAGCAAATAAGACAACATGCAAGCATGCAATATTTGATCATGCACCGTTTTTGTTCTATTTACATAATCCGCAGCAAACTACAATGGAGTAAAATAAGAAGGTGAGCCTCTCTTGAAGAGTGAGGAGAGAAAATTTACAAGTCTTGCTAAAGCTTTGTTAATTTGTAGTAAGAAAACAAGTGTCTGTCTCCAAATACATGCTTTCCAAGTTCTAAGGATCACAGTTATGATTAATAAATAAATAAATAAAAGGCGTAAGAGTATTCATTTTAGTAATCTTTATGGTCATCGTCTAGCTTATAATGAGTATAATATCCAGGTGTCCCACAGATAATCTATGATATGCAGAATAATTTTGTCTCGACCACAATGACTATAATTACTTCTGAAATGTTCGATTCTTTAATGAACATGACATGTATACAAGTCACTGCAGACTACAAATACTGTCAAAACGTTGATTCTTTAATAAAAAATGTCATATGCAAGTTGCTGCAGACTAGCAATAGTGTCAACCAACGCGTCGCCAAATGAATGGGATCCAAACTGCAGAACATGTGTGGCAAATGTAACACGTGATTTGTGATGATAAATCAGTGCGCTAGGAAAAAAGCTCTCTTTTGAGATATAAATGAATGGTTGGTCCCGATCAAGGCCTACTTTTCGGGAGATAACACATCTCCACTTTAATCCAAATATCTCGGATTGTGGCGCGAACCTCACCACTATGATGACATCACTATGATGACAGCCTTAGATTGCTGCAAAATTATCACATATGTCAAGGGTGTTTGCAGGTTATCATTCTCATCTCGTCTTTTCCTTTTTATGTTTTTTGGAAACTTTTTGAGCAACAACTTTATTGTGTTCTTTTTCTCTTGCTTCAGGAGATCAAAAACAGATGTTATCAAACTTCAAACTTGAATAAATTCTCCCGATTACACCCTCTACATACTTAATTTCAACAACACTCTATGGTTAAAAATAAAATATTAATAGTCTTTTCTACCAAAAAACATGTTCACCGGCTAATCTCATAGGTTCCGACTGTCCAAGTTAGGTTCTAATGCAAATCAGAATAGAGTTTCTCGTGCATGTTCTGACAAATGAAACCTGAAAGGCTTGCATTTTTTGGTTGACGTGGCATATCAAGTGTTAAGAGCCAAATTTCATTTTGTAACAATATTATAATTTGCATCAATATTTTAAAAGACTAAAACAACGAGCATCTAGCATGTTGAGAAAAGACCAATAAGTTATTTTATGGAATGTATTTAGTTCTTCAAATTAATAATCAAATATAGTTATTTAACTATAGAAACGAAAGCTCACCATTTTGCTCTCCCTTCTCTTTAGCCTCATCACTCTCTCGACTTATCTGAACCTGATTCTCACCCCCATCTTATTTGGTAATCCACCTTTGTTTTTCTTGTTTCGCGCCCTTCCCTTAGCTAGTTTTTTACTATTATGGGAAAGAATTTTTCCCAACCACCCTTCTTTTTCATTGTCTCATATGATCTCTCACCTTGCTTTCACCCTCCTTAATCCCTTCATCAAACATTCTCCTCCCACTACAATTAGGGATGGTAATGGGCCAGTCCCTAGGCTGGTCTCGCTATTTTTTTTAAATTAAAAGTATAAAATACTATTTTTTAATTGAGTCTTAATCTGAACTACTCAGGCCCAAGTTTGCCAGAGACCTAACTCTTTTAAGCAGAACGATGTCGTTTTGCATAGAAAAGTTGGATCTCATACCGATCTGGGCCTGATTTGGCCCACAGGCTAGTCTATTGAAAATACCTAAATTTAGACCTATGGGTCAGCTTATTGCCATCTCTAACTACAATCTCTGAAACCTCGTCTCTTCCTTTGATAGTGGAAAATGATGATAAGGTAGAGAAGCCATATAAAACTTCATGGTGTAGGTTAGTAGGAGACATTGAAGGCATTGGGCAGTTGAAGTACGTCCAACTTGTTTCTTAGGATTCTCATATCTTTCCTCCCATTGAAATTCTTCATATTGGAGCTAAGAAAAGGAGCGCTGCCTTGATAGGGTGTTTCTTGAAAAAAAAAAAAGACTTCCCTTCCCCTCAATTCAATTGTGGGCTCTGGTAAATTAGAAGAAATTTGGTCTTCAAAAGGTCTTTATAATTAAAAATGGACTCTTCATTTTCAAGTTTGTTTATATTGAAAACGCCCAAAGGATCCAATAGCTTGGATCATGACACATCTATCGAAGGCCTCTCTTTATTACCAAATGGACTCCAGGTACCTCCCTGGATAAGACAAGCCTTCCAAAAATCCTTTTTGGGTAACCATTCATGTTATACCACTTGAGTATTGATCTAGAGAAGGAATTCGCTATATTGCTAGTGCTTTAGGCAGGCCTATCAGTTTGGACAAAAACACTACTAATCTTTTGAGAATATGTCATGTTAGAGTATGTGTAAAGTTTGAGCTGGGCATTGAACTCCTTGACTTAATCAAGACAATGAGATTGAACCAGAATAATCAGCTTTATAAAAATTCCTTAAAGGTTTTCTATGTTTGAAAACCCAAAAAAAAATAGCAAGTGTAGGTCTGGGAAGCTAAGGAAAAGGAACCTGGCACTGGGATGGAAATTAAGGAAAATGCAACAAAAGTAAATCCTACCTTAACTCTTGCTTCTTTACCAGTGTTAGCTAAGACACAAACGTTGGGTAAAAAGTTACACAAAAGCTTCATTCTATTAGTTTTAAGCTACCAATCACTGGATTTGGTAAACTAAACATATCTAGTAAATTTGGTAAATTTATGTGACCTTTAGTGGAACTCCTCTAAAAATTGGCAATGTCACTAAAGTTGATTCTCTAGCTAATAAAAATCATAGATCTGTGATCCCTATACAAAGTAATTATGATCTTGAACCATGTAGTGCTAGCTTATCTTTAGCTCATGATCCTAACTATAACAAAGGGATCTTGTTCTTCCCTTTCATGAATTTGCTCTTTTGGAATGTACGAGGCCTTAATAGCCCTTTTAAACAATCTACTTTTAAGTACCTTCTCTTATTAATAAGCCACATTGTTTGGGATTGATTGAAATCAAATCAAGCATAACCTATTACAAAAAGGTCATTAATTCTTTTGATAAAAGGTGGATCACAATTAGCAATCATGAATTCTATTATAACATTAAAATAATTATCTCTTTAAATTCTTCTTACTTTGGGCTTAGATGCTAGAAATGCTTTGACCAATATTGCACTATGAACTATTTGATAAACTTATGATGAATCCTCTCAATATCACAGTGATCTATGCTTCTAATCTTGAGTTTCAAAGTAAGTAACTTTGGGATGATCTTAGGATGTTAGGAGACAATAACTCTTACCCATTGATTGTCGCTAGAGACTACAATTGCATCGTATCTCCATATAAAGCTCAAGCGATTAGGAGAAACCACTATCCTAACCTTGAGGAGTTATTACAGATCACTAAAAGACTAAAGATAACTAGTTTGAATTATTCTAGCATATTATATACTTGGACAAACATACAATCTGAAGAATGGTTCTGATAGAAAAAGTTGGATATGTGTATGATGAATTTGAAATGTTTATCTGAGTATCCTTTTAGCCATGTTAATTTTGGAAATAACCTCATTTCAGACCATTCCCTAACCTATGTTCAGTGTTTTCCTTAAGATGAGAAAAGGAAAACTACTTTTAGATTCTTCAATTCACTCCTTAGGCATCCCTCCTTCAACAATGCTTTATTTGAGGGAATCAAGTGTGAAGTCAGAGGCTTTCAAGCTAATAATGTCTCTCTAAGCTTAAGGCTATTAGAATGGAGCTAATTAAGCTGCAGAGGATGAATGGGGATCCAATGCTTTGAAGGAAAAGTGAAGCACTTAGTGCCCTCACCAATTGACAAGCTATACTACCTACTAATCCAATAGATATTACCCTTAGAGCTCAGGAATCCATTAAACTAAAGAAATGTGTTAAAGCTTTAAATGCTTATCATTATCAAATGAGGCAAAAATCAAGGATTAGTTGGTTAAAGGAGGGAGATAAGATCCTTCTTCAGGATAATTCATGCCAGAAGGAACTATAATAATATATTTACACTAATGGGTTTAAATGGAAACTTATTATTTGGTCAAGATAATTAGAAGGATCTGGATCATAGCTATTTTAAAGAATTGTTAGGTACTCCCCAGGTGATTTCTTATTTTTCTAATGAGCTTAAAAATGCTTTACGGGTTCCCTCTCTGTTGATGCATCTAAAAGACTTCTAAAAGAGGTCACTATTGAAGAGCTTAAAGCCACTTTGTTCTCCTACTCACTTGACAAAGTGCCTGGAACTTATGGATACAATGTCAAGTTTTTCTAATGCATTTGGAATCAAATAAGAGTTATGGTAATCAATATTGATTTATAATTCTTCAAGTAAGGTAGAATTCTTACTGAGTTAACAAAATCTTCTTGTGTTTGGTTCCTAAAATTACCAATCCTAATTCTTTGAATGACTATAGATCTATTGCATATTTTAATGGAATCTATAAAGTGATTACAAAAATTTTGGCTAACAAATTGAAGAGTATTCTCCCTGATTTCATCAATTTTTGCCAAGGTGCTTATGTTTTAGTAGGAACATTGGTGGTAACATCATGTTTTCTCAAGAATTGTTTAGAAGTTACAACTCCAAGTTATTCATTAAGATTTATGCCTTAAATATAGACTTTACTAAGGCATTTAACTCCTTGAATTGGAGCTTTATCTATGATTCTCTTTAAGCTATAGGACTTCCTCAACTTTTTATCTCTTAGATCATCGGTTACATCACTTCTGTCTCCTACTCTATACTTATTCATATTAAACCATCATGCAATTTCGAAGCTCACAAAGGCATTAGGAAGGGTGATCTTCTATCATCCTACCTCTTTTTCATTTGCATGGAAGTATTCTACAGGCTCATTAAGCTGAAAATTAGAAAGGAACCTTACTTCAAGTACCCTTACAGGTGGTAAAGATTAAAGATATCCCAACATTCCTTTGTTGATGATTTAATACTATTATATGGTGACCATTATAAATTTATTTAACTAATTTGCTCCTTAGTGGAATCTAAAGAAATTATAGATATAATCTTTAACCCCAACTTAAAAGTTCTTTCATACTATCTACTAGCTCTAACTCTTAGCTTTAAAGGGTTAATTGGATATCAATTTCCTTTTTAATATTTTTGAGCTCCCATTATAGTGAGAAACTTAATTAAGAGTGAGTGCTTTCTTCTCCAGAATTCTATATAAAGTAGACTCAATAATTGGTGCAATAATTCTATATCCAATAATGGTAGACTCTAATTGACTATTTGCATTTCAAGCAATTTATGTACATTCTAGATCTCACATTTTCCTAAGGGAGTAATGAAAGACATTAATAAGACTCTAAGGGACTTTCTCTGAAGTGGCAATAACAGGAAACTAAAACTCCTTAAGTGAAATGTAGCTCAGTGTGTTAAGCTAAAATGAACGGGGACTATGTATAACCTCTATGCGAACTATGAGCAAATTAATGCTTATTAAGCAACTCTGGAAACTTTTTCAGAAGGTGAAAACTTATGAGTGAGATGGTCTCATAATTGTATCCTACGAGGTTTGATTATTTGGAAGCTCAAGGCTTCCCCTAGCATCTCTTGGACATTCACTTAAATTTCTAAAATGAGGGAACTAGTTCATCCATTCATAGAACACAAAATTGGTGATGGATGCAATGCCTTATGTTGGTTTGATTATTGGCATGTTATTGGTCCTGTTATAGATCAAATGCAATTTTAGTTCCTAAAATCTTTAATTCATGTGAATACAAAGATGTAGGTCTTTGTCAGTCACAACACTTAGGTTTGTCCTTTTCACACTTTCATAAGTAAGGAGACTTTCCTATCTAACTTGCCTACATATACTCTTAGCCCTTCTCGCTAAGATAAAATTACTTGGATATTGGATAAATATGGCAAGTTTATTGCCAGATCTTGCAAGATAATGCTTATTGATTCCCATGCTACAAATTTAAGTTATAAGCTAATTTGGGACCACGCTATCTCTCTATCCAATTCCTTTATATTTTGGCTTATAACATATCAAAGGCTTAATACCAAGGACTCCATCAAATATCCTATTCTATATTTGAATTATGTTTTATATTATGAGGCAACTCTAAAAACCTTGGATCATTTATTCTTCTGTTATAGATTCTCATCACATTTACGGAACACATCCTTATATTATTTAATCTCTTTTTCCCCAATGCAAGTTGCTCTTAAATCTTGGAATGGATTCCCTATACCATTTCAATATTATCGCTGATAGTAAGATATTCAAAGCATTTTATGGAGCATTATTTTACTATTTATGGAATGAAAAGAACAATTGCTTGTTTACAGCAGAAACTGTGGCTATGGAAGCTTATCTTAGAAAGTTGATTACACACATAAAAAGCATAACTATTGCAAAAAAATTCCAATCCTTGTTCTCCCCACTAATCTGCTGTAACACCCAAATACCCCCTGGGAGGATACATGGATGCCACCCAAGACAGAATCAAACTCATACTTCTCAAACAGTGCTTACAATACATCACATCATACTGTCAGAAACAGAAATTCATCTAACAGAAACTCAAAGTTATGACAGGCCCAAAAGTGTTAACTACAATACATGTTCAACAATACAAAAACAGACTCCTTTGGCCATTGCGGTTGACTCGTCCCAGTCTTTAATCTCCTCGCTCTG
>JANZLC010000201.1:32528035-32568788 GCA_026413385.1 Erythroxylum gracilipes | reverse complement strand
TCTAGTGCACACTTTTAATATATAATTTTTTAATTAAGTGGCTACATTATTAAAGTTAAAAAACCAAATAACCAACAACTAAATGTAGACCAATTATTATACAACCCTAAAGTTATGATAATAAATTAATAAGATGTAAAATTGACGTTACTTGTTGAATTTTGGATTTGCTACCTATCTTAGGACACAATATTGTCTCTAGCTTAGTTCTACAACTCCTAATGCATTCCATCGAACACCTAAAGGGCAATACCATCTCAACCCTATTTACACACAAATCCTTTACTTCTTTCCATTATGAACATGCAAAACACTCACACAAGACAAATCAAACCTAAATAAGTAAATTAAATGCATTAAACCAGTCTAAAAACATCAAAGATTTCACCTCACCCACGCCTTACCTTCGGATCCACCAGAGGAGAGATGACAGTGTGTCGTTGTCGCCGGAGAAGACGGACGTTGTGGTCGCCGGAAACGCAGCAACTGGTCGGACTTCTACGGAGGACAGCTGATCGCCGGAGGAGAGGAGAGAAACAGAAGAAGGGAGTCGGGGCGAGGAGAGAGGAGAGGGGAGGGAGGACGACGATTTAATCTAATTGTGCCGACGGAATTAATCCGTCAGTGTAATTAAAAAAACCGTCGTTGAATGTCGGCACCTAACCTAATTTTCAGACGAAATTTTAAAATATACCGACGAAAAATAACCGTTGGTGAACAATTTCTCCACGACCCATTTGCCGACCGAAATTTTTATTCCGTCCCTATTTCTCGACGGAGTTATATTCATCGGCATATATCCATCGCTATTATTAACCGCGAAAGTTTCCCACCAACTTTTGCAACGGCTTTCTTAATCGTCGCAATCTTTTTGTCTTTCACCGACGGATTAGGTGGTCCCGTCGCAATTTCCATGCGATTAACGGTACGTCGGTAAAATACCGTCGCTAATTAACATTTTCCTTGTAGTGAAAGAAGAATTAAAATCTAGCTATTCAGTGACAACTAGAGGGCATAATTTTCTTTTCATCGTGGTATCAGTCAAAATTTACAATCAGTAATGGAAAAAATCAAACCTCTTCCTCTTTCTAGGAAATTTTATCTTAACAAAGTCAATTATAGTCACTAACACGTATTTTTTAAAATGTAATCTTAAGTTAGAAAGCTATATCTATATTGTTTATATTAATCTAAGTGCAAGATGAAATAAATTAATTATATAACATGAAACAAAGAAAATAAAATTATGAAACTATTTTTTCTTTCTCTCTCATGTGTATTGTGAAACAATCTATTTTTTTCTCTCAGTTGTATTTTGACAAATTTCTATTTTATTATTTGATCTCATATCACATACTTTAAATATTTAAACTTAAATTAAACTTATATTTTTTAAAAGATAAAAGATAAGTTATTGAAATATCAAAAGAAAAGCGTATATTAAAACAATAACAACAAATTAAAGAGTTTTTCTCAAAGAGAAATAATAACTGCCAAAGACATAGCTTGATGATATGAATTTAAACAAAAAAGTAAAATTTATGACTTTTGCAATCAAATTAGGTTGGGACCTGAATGTCAGATCTAATGTTGCTTTAACTTATCTTGAATCACTTAGAGTTTAAGTTTGGTTCTAGTGTCTTACTATTGTTAGGGAATATTCCAATTGGCAGCCATTTCATGATTCATATGAGAGGGGATATCATTAACCATATAAATATCTCTAATTCAATGCATTTTGGCATAATGTTAAAAGTCAATATGAATACCTTCAAGTCACCTTTATGTTTGAATTTTACTTGCATGGCCCATTCCACTGTATTTAACCAACAATTCTCTAAGCATTTGATATTGCAATGTTGTAAACCTAGATTTAAGTAAGTATTCGAGTAGCAACGTTTATAAAAAAAAAGGTTTAAGGTTTCTAGAACCATATTACAAAGCTTATAGTTAATATTGCTAAGGTTGTCACCTTTTATCCTATCCAAAGTTCTAAGCCTTTATTGAATCTCTATCCATAATATTGAAGAAGCTTTAGATAAATTTTTATAAAACCATACCACTTTCCTTAATAGTACTATTTGAGATAATGCCTTGAATATCTGCAAATATGTTATGTTTGTAAGTATATTAGAGCTATTCTTCTGCAAGAGATTTGATTTTTAACCTCTTGATTTGGTTTACTAGGAGGAAGAGTTGCCATGATTAAAGAATGGCATCTATAATTGCATTATCACTCTTCACCTAAGATGATTACATGTACTCTAACTTTCAAAGGATTATGCCTTTGAGGCTTTCAAATTCAAGAAATCTATAAAGAAGACTTTAATCATTCTAGTTGTCAAACCAAAATTAAACTTCATTTTTTACTAGTATTGAATTTCATTTCCTAAGTCATTGTATCTCTCAGTTTTAACATTTATTTAAGAGTCTAAAAGTTGTTTTTAGTTAGCTTTAATTCCCCAGAAACTATGATCTTTTATAATGAATTAGTTTGGGTTAACCCAAATTAATTCATGATTTGTAAAGAACTTTCATATGCTTTTAAAGAGTAATATCTTGATGGTGTTTCTAATTGGGATAATATCTAGACCACCTTCTTTCTTAGAAGTATAGACCTCAGACCATTTGGCTTTAACTGCACAAAATTTGTCAAAATTACCAAACTATAGGAAGTTCTTTAATAAACTCTATTACTTTGAATAGGTTCAGAGGAGATATAAGTGATAACTCGAATAAAAATGGAGATTATTGAGTAATAAAGAGATTAGTTGCAGTGTGCCTACATAGGAGAGAAACTTATTGTTCTAGTTTTTAATTCTTTTATATTGAATCACATAGGGGATGCTAATCTTTATAGGGTATTCTTTTAAGTATTTAAAGGGAAGCTTTTTATGCCTAAGTTGATATTTTATAGAGTTAAGCTAGTGAGTTTAAAGAATTTAGAGAGATAAAAACTCACTTTTAATAAGATATATATAGAGTCCCAAGTATTGGAAATGTGTAAAGATTCTATTAGTATTCCAACCAAACTAGAATTAACACCATAAAGCAACGATAAATCATCTATAAATGAGAGGTTGAATAGATTTAACTTCTTGCATTTATGGTGACACCTGAAACTTTTTCCTTGCTTAATGTTGAATGCAATTAGTTTAGATAGATCCTTATTAAAAATTATGAATAAGTAAGGAGATAAAAAAGTTACCTTGTCTCTAAGCTTTTACTTTAATGAAGGCCAAGTTATGTTTCATATTTCTTGGAACGCTAAAGGAAGGAGTGGTGATATATTGCTCTAACCAAATTATAGATTTATATGGAAAACTAAAAACTATTATAGTATCAAGTACAAACTCCCAATCAATGGGGTATAAATTTTTATAGTAATCAATCTTCAGTGAGTAACTTTTGAGAAGTTTTTCACTTTGATAACTCTTAAAAAGTTTATGGGATAGCAAGAAACTATCTTTTATACTCCTTCCTTATATGAAAACATTTGGGATAAGATTAATGATATGTTTTAATATACTTTGAACCTTGCACTACCATTCTAGAAATGATTTTTAAATGACATTAAAATAAGATATATGTCTATAATCTTAGACACACGTAGGTTTTATTCAATTCTTTAAACTTCATACTACTTGAGAAAAAGTTTAGTATAGTTGTGGTTTCCATTTTACTTGTAAAATATCAAGATTTTTAGAATAAAAAAGGCATTTAACCTATCTGGTCCTATAACTATTTTTAGGGTTTATACTAAATAATTCTTACTTAATGTCACTATAAGTGAATAGATTTGTGAGCATCTCCTTTTCCTTTTGAGAAGGGGGCCCTAATATAAATCTCTTTTTATCCTGCATATGAGAAAAACTATTATTAGAGGACCTAAGCATGTTATTAAATAAATTGTAAGTCATTGATTTTAGCTCAAATTGCTCTCATATTAGTTCTCCATTTAAAATTCTTAGTGAATATATTTTATTAGTATTTCTCTTACGAAGGATGACATTATAAAAGTATTTAGAATTTCTATTCCCATTTTTGAGCTAATGAATTTTAACCTTTGGTTTTAGCAAAGAATTTTGGGTTTCTAGTGTAAGGATATATTTCTCTAGGACCTTCTACTTTATGGCTTTTAGAGCGTCATGATTCAGGTTAGAATAAAGATCCTCTTAAGTTGAGTTTAACTCCTTTATAGCCTTGATAGTAGCTTTTTGCAATATGGTTGAAACTTTTATTATTAAGCTTTTTCATCTGTTCTTTCACATCTTAATGCTTCCTCATACGTTTTTATATTTAATATCCTTAACCCTAGTATCTAATCCTTTTGAAATTACAACTTCAAACCCTTCTAATTTTTCTAGATATATTTTGAACTTGAATAGATTTTAGGGTCTTTCTATTGGTCTAGATTAAGATCTATATAGGGCAATGATAAGAATATATAGGTTTTGGAATTTTTCCTTTCTATTAGTGTATTTTGATAGTCACAAGGAATTAATTAGAGCTTGATAAAGCTTTTTCTTGTTAAGCCAACTTACTTCTTATATATTTTTTCAAATTAAATAGGATCATCCATATCTTAAGTTAGAAAGGCACATAAAATTACTAGGTTCCTCATTCTTATATTTTTTACTCAACTTATCTCCTTCTGACTCATAAGTAAGAAAATATTGTTTAAATAACCTAATACTAGCCATGAGGAGGAGTTTACAATTTTGAGGTTATTCTAGAGAGTATTCCTTGAAAAAACATGGTTAGCTATATAGATAAAAATGACTTTTAGATAGTTGGGATCTTATTCAAAAATTACTACTTAATGGGTGAATAGGTCAGACATAATCCTTTAATACAGTGTTACTTTGCTATGTCAAAAGCTAATATAATTCCTCCTTTATGGTGCACTTGATAGTTAGAAAATGAAGTTTTAGGTCTTACTAAATGTTTAAGGAAAATTATCAAGTTTGTTTACCTTAATTTGGTCGTAAGAAGACCAATTAAGTATGATTTTTAAAGAGTAAATAACCATAGATAACCTATTACACCTAATATTCCATGATATGATTATAAAAATGATATTAGGGCTTATGTCCCTTTCTTTTCTTTTCTTTTTTGTTTCTTCTTTGTTTTATCTCTAAAGCTTCACCAGGTTCTTCTTTTATGTTGATATCTATGGGCTTATTAGATGTTCATAAGGGACTTACTAAAGCTCTCACATTTGTCTTTAGTCCCAATTTAATGGGGGAATGATCATATAAAGATTTTCTAGTTAGTTGTTATGTAGGACAATTATCCTTCAAGGTCAAGATTTGTGTAGACATGAATTGTATGTTATTTAATGAACAACTGTTTGACGATTCCCTTCAAGTACCTTAGTTATAGTTCCTATTAGTTTCCTTCAAATTTTGAGCTTATATTCTTCTTCCACTAATTTTGAGGACACCTTGAAAAATTCCAAGAGAATATATGGAAATAAGATATAAGAACCATTTATAATATGAGGAAGTTGTTTCTCACTATTAGTATTGTCTTGAGTTGTTCGATTTTAATTTTTAACTTAAGTGTTTTTTTAAATTCTAATCCTAAAGCCTTAATTTATTTCCTTATGATGAACTTGTTACCTATAGGTTCCTAAATTTTCATTTGTTTTTGCATTGTGGGTTTCCATTAATAGCTTAGCAATATTTATGTTTCAAATAACCCCTCATCTTCATCCAATCTCTTTAATTTTAGTGTTTTGGAAATTCTCTGTGCGTTCTATCTTTATGTAAATTCTAGCATATCCATTTCTCCTTACACTTGTCATGTTTTCATCAAGACAAACTAGTTTCCCCAAAGAGCTAGTTTGATAGTTTAATCCAATAGTCGACTAGTATTTAAGGAGAATATTCTAAAAGTTGACCTAAAAAAATTGTGTTTCATTTTATTTTTATCTAAAATCATTCCGTGTTTCCATATTTGAATAAGTAATGGCTTTCCATTAATATGACAAGGTCTTATCTTCAAAATTATCATCAAACTTGAGTTTACACTAAACTTAAAGATAAAGAAATTTTATTCATTGATCAGTGCTTTTGTAACAACATATCCTAAACTTAGATTTGCGAAATAAACAACTTTTTTTCAATGAAGTATCCAAGTAGTGATATGTTATAATTTATAAGCCTTGCTTTTAACACCTCGACAAGAGGAGAGATAACCATAGAGTCTACTTCTTGAGATCTAGGAATGAACTTGAGCTTTTTCTTGTATTGAATGATAACACATTGCCTGACTCTAAGATTTCTTAAGCAAACCCTGTTAATTACTAAAATTTAAGAAGCTTATTTTAGGTGGATGAGAGCCTGAAAGTAGAGTTTAATGAGTGGATAAAGGATCAAAGGAGTCAATTGAAGTGTTTTACTTAGTAACATATGTAATATGAGCAAGGGAGTGGGATAAGGGTGTAGTTTTAATTGAGAGGCCGAAAAGGCAGAAGCAACGGGGTTAAGTAGGGGAGCAAGTTGAGTGAATTGTTATAAAAGGTTATTTAGAGGGAGAAACCTCTCCTGGAAAGTTGGACTATAATTAGTTATATTCCTATAATGGAAAAGAACTAAATCAGTCTCGTAGGCATGAAAATTCCTGCCCTTGAAGCTTTTTTTAAAAAAGTTAAAGAAATGTAAAAACTGTCAATGAAAAAATGATAAGAAAAGATGAAAAGGAAGAAGTTGAAAAAAGATGATCATTATAACATAAAATCGAAATTGATATTCATAACTTTAGGATCTTGAATAAACAATTATAATAAATAATTAGGGTATAATAATATGTATCTAATGTGGAAGACGTTATTATTGTAAAGAGATCAAGAAACTCCACCATATCCTTTGTTAAAATTGGTTTGTCTCTCTTAACTCCCTTTTTGTTATAGAGAACTTGATGAAAAACTTTATGTAACCCTAATTAGTAGAAAGAGAACCAGTTTATATATTTATAACTTTTAATTTGTACATCCGTCAAGTGACCAAAATAAATAGTTGAGATTTATTCCACTACTAAATAGAAAATATAAACCAAATAAGACTAGTTAATTATATTAATAATATTATTAATATATATAGAATATAGCCACTAATCAAACCAAATTCCAACATTCTCTCACTTGGCTTGATATTTCAAACTTTATTTTTAATAATATAAACATTAGGCACACATAAACAAATCTCTTGACATCTTCATGATTTATCTTAACATATAAACCACATAATGTCAGTTATGACTATTATACACTTCAATATGTCATACTTCCTTCTATATACTACAACACTAGCAATATATCAAGTCAAATAACATAAGTGATATATAAATATCATAAAGGTCCATATTAATGTCCTATAGACAATTTTATTTCCTATTTAATAAGGATTACATTTACACATTCATAATAAATAATAAAATTGTCAATTAGAAACTTTTATTAAGCTCAAGAGTGTTAAAACATCATTAAAGAATTCTTTTGCTATAGTCTTTTTTAGACAATCATAATAGTCTTTGTTATGTATTTCGAAATACTGAAATTTCTATCATATAGGATGCCTCTCCCGTTTCTTTCATTGCAAAATTGTTAGAGAGAAAATCTTTGGTTTTTTATAATATGTCCAATTCATTAACAAGTAAAATATCATCAATATATATAACTAAAAATATAAACTTACTCTTATTGATTTCTCGATAAGTACAACAGTCAATAATGTTTTCTTGAAAACCAAAAGATGTTATAGTATCAATAAACTTAATATACCATTGTCGAAAAGTGTTTTTAAGTCTTTATATTGATTTCTTAAGTTTGCACACCATGTGACCTTTTTCTTCTATTAAAAAATCTTCAGGTTGATCCACATAAGCTTCTTCCTCGAGATCATCATTAAAAAAAGTGGTTTTCATAACCATTTAATGTAGCTCTAAATCAAATTGATCCATTAATACCATAGTTATTCTTAATGAGTCTTTCTTTAAGACAACTGAAAAAGTCTCTTTATAATCATTGTCGTCCTTTTGAGTATAACATTTGGCAACAAGTCTAGCTTTATATTATAGGCAAATTGAGTCATGTTTAGTCTTAAAGATCCATTTGCATCTCACTCGTTTAGATTCTTTTTGAAAATCAATAAGGTCCCAGGCATTATTTTGTGCCATTAATTTCAACTTATCTTTTATTTCATCAATCCATTTATAAGACTCATCATTGTATATGGCTTACGAAAACAAAATAGGATCCTTTTTAGTGCCGCAATCAAATTTTGACTCTTGTAAATAATCCATATAGTCATCAGGAATAAATGAACTCCTTATTATTACAGGTTTTTTTTAAAGCTACTCCACATGGCTCATTGTTGGCAATTGGTCGTAAGTTAACTTCTTCACGAGCTGTTGTCTTATCTAAAAGTTGTCCAAGATCATTTTGTTATTCCAATACTGGGTTGATTTTTGGTATAGATGTGGATATCAGGACATTTATGGGTAATGGAACATTAAACCTTCTTTCCATTAATATCCATAAAAATCTTTTTAGCACTCCCACTAACTTCAACATTTTCCATGGACTTGGCATTAATTGTTTCAATAATTCTTGGACTATGGTTTGGACAATAAAACCTATATCTTTTATATTTCTCCAACTAACCAATAAACTAACCACTAAATATTCGAGAATCTATTTCTTTTCATATGAATTATAAACTTGCACTTTTATTAAACAACCCAAACATATAGGTGCCTCATATTAGGTTTCCTTCTAGTCCATAACTCTAAAAAAATTTAGAAATGTCTTACTAGGAATCCTCTTCAGCGAATACACAACAATTTTAAGTCCATACATCCACAAGGTTTTTGGTAGTAAGGAATTACTCATCATAATCCTAATTATATCCATTTAGGTACTATTACATCTTTCTACTACACCATTTAGTTAAGGTATGCTTGACATAGTATGTTATGCACATATATCATGTTTCTCTATAAACTTTGAAAATAGACCTGGGCGTTATCTTGATTCATCATATTTTCTATAATATTCACCACCTCTATCAGAACTTACAATTTTCACTTTTTTTAATCTAATTATCTTTTAACCTCCTTTAGAAACACCTCAAGGGCATTTATAGCTTGAGAATTTTTATTAAGAAAATAGACATATCCATAATGTGAAAAATCTTCTATAAAGGTGATAAAGTACTTTTCTTCACTAAAGGATGGAGTGTTAAAAGGTCCACATATATCTGTGTGTATAATTTTAAGGAGTTGAGTACTTCTTGTGGCTCCTTTCTTGTTATGCTTGGTTTGCTTTCTTTTAATGCAATCCACACATATATCGAAATTAGAAAAATCTAAATTCAGAAGAATAAACCATCTATAAGAATTCCACAAGCAATGATGGGATTATGTTTAAATAAATTGAAATAACTATCATCAAAGTTAAAAGTAAACATACTTTCATCAAGTTTAGAAACATAAATGAAGTTTCTATAAATTAAAGGTTTATAGAGAGTTTCTATTAGATATAGATGATACTATTATTGGACAATAAGTCCCTACGCCTTCAATTGGAACCTTCTTATAGTTTCCCACAAATAGAAAGTTCTTAGTTAGGTTTGTGGTTTGGATTATAAAAAGAATCCCTGCATAACATTAGAAACATAAATAGTAATGTCATAATCAAACCACCGATTATTAGAAGGAACTTCAGTTAAGTTTAGTTTGGAACATACAAAAAGGTTAGATGTGCCTTTCTTTTGAAACCAATCTTATGTTTTAGATAATTTTTCTAATAACGTCTATCTTTTTTACAAAAATGACACTTATCTATATTTTGTTCCTTTTCGTCAACATTAGTAGTAACCTATTTTGTTTTATAAGCATTTTCTTCTTAAATTTCTTAGCCTTTAGCTTGTGAATCTTGTTGGCTCCTTAACCCTCAAGGTTAATTGAATGAACTTTTTTTATTCTTTGGCCTTGTTTCCTCCTGAATGAGCATACCGGACAATTCAACTTGTCCTTTATAGTGTTGTAGTTAATTTTGAAAGGACCACACTTAGGAGGTAACAAGTTCATTACGAATTACACTAAAAAGGTATCATCAATTGTTATACCCATGGTCTTTAATTTCTACAATATTTGTTATCTTTAACCCATGTTGTTGCATGCTCTTGACCCATTAAACTTCATGGTCGTGAGTTTAGTTATTAGTGTATTAGCAAGAGGCTTGTCTGTAGAACAAAAATGCTCTTCCACAAATTTAAGGCATTCTTTAGCACTTTTAGTTTATGAAATAGTGGTCTTAATGTAGTTGTTAATAGTGATTCACATGTTTCGCATGCTTTATAATTTGTCTTCTTAACCTCATTGCTCGTTTCTATAATAACAGTAGGTTTTTCTTCTAATGATGCGAAATCAAGATCTATAACAACTAAATGAAAATTGACTTGTCTATACTATTTAGAGAAGTTTAATCATTAAACACAATAACAAAAGAAGCATGTGAACAAAGAGAAATAACTACAAATACATAAATGTCCAATAAATTATTTGATTCAAATAATTAAACATTTAGAATATATTATAGGTTCTCTTTAGGAAAACTCAACATATATTGTCATAAATTTAATGTCATACAAACTTTATAAGGTAATCAAACAAAAAATTATAAAATACAATCAATATCTTTGGATATATAACATATTTCACAAGCGAATGTTGATTTTCCTTTGTTATGTTTATTAGTCTTAGAGTATTACTTTGAGTAAATTCTAAAATTCTATCAACTAATAAACAACATTTATCCAAATAATTAAGCATTAATATTTTATGAATAAATGACTATTTATGCGCACAAAAAATTGCTTAATTAGTTTGATCTCTTTAGTAACTAAAAAACAGTCCTTTCATAATATCATGTATAAAAAACAATCCTTTCATAATATGTCTGAGTCTCATCAACAGGTTGTTCCTCCTGAGACTGTAGCCGAATGACATATTGTATTTGGTCCTATTAGGAAGCAATGTTTACATTAGTAAAGGATTACTATTAAGAAATAATAATAACGCATTAATTTCACATACAATCAGCTCTCTACATTGGCTGTTGACGAATGTCACACCGTTATGCTTTTTTGTGTGAGTGTGCAAAAACAACTGAGTAGGTGTAGGTCTCATGCCCAAAGACTGTTCCTGCATATTTAACCTAAATTGTTAGATGTGAACTACATTTTATTAAAATTTTGGCAGAATTTTCTCTATTTTTATGATAATTCCCCTTGTTGAACAAAAAAAAAACTCAACACAGTCATATATGGCACCAGACATTTATACCATTATCATTATCTATAATACGGCAAAGTAAAACATTTACAATATAAGTGTCAAGTTTAGATACTTACAAGTCTCTGTGCATGCTCATGGTGGGTTATTGATCCTCCCGTATGTACAGGAAGACTCTCTTCCCCAAGCCTCCACGTCTATTGGTGGAGTTACACCTTGAGATGTACATAGCCTCAGGGCTTCTCCAATACTCCTGCCAATGACTCCATATTTTTTCCAAAATATAAGACGGTTGTACACCCACCTAGTATATCGCACCAATAAAGTCGCGATAACGTGTACGAGCTCACCTCTCCCATAGTCTATGTATGATGGCGTCGATAGCAAAATCCCAGAAAAATTCTTTCTGAAATAAGAAGAAAAAATTAAAAAAAACTATAATGTAATAATATTTATTTAATTAGTGTATATAAATCAATATAGAAAGAAAATAAATCTTTATTATACCTCAAACTCCTGAAAGTAAAATCCCTTTTATCGCCTGAGAGATATTCTTCCACACGTAACCCCCAAGATCAATTCTTTCTTTAAATTTAGAAGTCATATTTCTGGAATACGATCCAGACGGAACCAACCTAATATAAGAAGTAAATTTATACAATGAAAAAACTAATAAACCTATAACTTCATTAAAAACAAATAGTTAATAATGTGATTTCACTTACAGATTGTTGACAATTGTTATGTACTTTCTTTCGTCAGGCCCCTCAGCTCTAGGCTGACAGACGTCTCCTCCATCCGATAAAGCGGTATTGGATGATATATGAGTTGGGGATGGGGATGGTGTAGCATGACAAGAAGTAGGTGATGCCTCATCTGTAACTGTAGGCCCTGGAGGGGGAGGAGGTGAGTCAGCGCAAGCTGCAGACTGTGATGATCTACCTTCACAGTAAGTACCTCCGAACATGCCTCTAAACCTAGGCTGCATTTTTCAATTCAATTTTTATACGACAGGTGAAATTTTGGTTTACTTATCAATGCAATTTTCATACGACAAGTAAAAATTTCTTGACAAATAATATTAAGAGTAAGTCAATTACTACTGAATTATTTATATGATACATCATTGTTTTTTTTGGTAAATCAGAAATTTAATAAATTAAAGGAAGTTATGTACAATGAAGGAATTGCCCAGGAAATAATCCTTCCTAAAACCACAGGAGCATCTTAACCCGAGAACCTTAGGACCTTTACAAAAAGTGATCCTTAATTAAACTAGCCAACTGCAGCACTCACCTATACATATCTACTATCCAAGATGACCTTGAAGGAGGTTCATCTTAACCAGCAACACAACCATTTACAGATAACCAAAATAAAGAACAAATCAAAATTTACAATCCTTTCCGCTTTAAAACCTAGGTATTCATGTCCACTTTACATGAGATTAAGCCTCTAAGTTGCATTTTCCCTTTTGCATCACTATTATGCCTAACAGCTAGTTCCATTTATGATTTCTTCATTTTTTCCTTCCCATTCTCACCCTTCCTTTCGTTAAGTGAGTGCATTTTAGTATCAGATTACAATAAAGACAAAAACCAAGTAAAACCTACTGGTTGGGAAAGATGAACAAGTTCACTAAGAAGTTTCTCTTCATCCATCCCTGCAGGTTGATCTCTCGTGGGACCACCTGCTAGCCTTGCTATAATGATTTGGTCTACTCTCAATACAGTGCAAGCATCGTCATCATTATATTCCAGAGCATAACTTCATGACATAAAGGTCCCACATGCTCATAAACGACACATCCTTACAAACACCTTCCTCCAAGTCAATGCCTTTTTGGTATTTCCATATTAATGGTCAGCTTTCAAGCCTCTTCAATTACTAGAAAACCTTAGAAAACAGAACAGTTAGGAAAATAATCTCAACCAGTATTTACCTTTTCTCAGTGTTTAAGCCGAGAATTTCCATAACTTGGAGGACCGCCTTGGTGTTCAAATTCCCCACTTCCACGGCTTTTCCCTGGAAGGTTCGATGGTTTCTTTCAAACCAAAGATTGTAAACAGTCACAGAAAGGATAACAGAGATAAGGTCAAGGTCAAAGTTTGTGTGGTTTGATAGGCGATTAAATCAACTTAGGATGGCTTAAAGGTTTGTTTGATTTGGCAATTGAATCTGAAACTGTTCTAGACAATGCATCCATAATGATTTTGAGTAAGCACACTCAAAGAACAAATGGTCGATAGACTCATTAGCCAGGAGGAGCAATGATTAGGGGCACATGAAAAGAGGAGATTATCCCTCGTTTGCAACTTGTTAAGGAAGGCTAGCCATAGGATAAAAGCATATCTTGGGCTAGTTCTTTTATGCCATACTAATTTATACCAAGGAACACAAGGAGTGGAAGGTCTCAATAAGGAGTAGGACGAAGCATTTGTGTATGTTTTGGAAGGACTTGCGAGCCATTCCAATCTATCGGGTTTTGAGTGGTCTGGTTGATATTAAGGGCTCTAGGGCTCGTAAGGTTTGTAATGTAGCCTCCTGCTAATTCTACACATTGTTCCTAATAATCTCCGCAACTTTAGCACTCATCGGTAATTTTGATCCATTGATCACTCTGGGAGTTAAGAGGTCCTTCAGAATTGTTGGTCCCCGTTTCCAGAGCCCAACAATCCGGAGTCATAAAACACCGCTTTGGTGTGCCCACACTAGCCAATCACCAACATCACAATTTTGAGAATCACAAGCAAAACACAATCATATTTCATTAATAAATCCAAACATAGTTTATACAAGCTTCCATTACAATCAACATACATATCACTAGCTTAAGATGAAATACAAAAAGGATGCTCAATGTTGATATGCCTATAAAGCTATCTAAAATGTTCACTAACTTAATACAAAAGTCTCTAACTATCTTGGAGTTTCCAATGCCCTGTAAGGATCGCTAACCTTCTCGATCAGCACCTGAGGAGGGAAAGTGGGGTGAGCTACATAGCTTAGTGGCTAATATATTTATAGCCATTAGCAACGAGCCATACGATTCAAACACACAATATATATATCTCATTTAATCTAACAGTTCCATTATCCACAATTCTAGTTCAAAATTCATAATTCAAAATGTCATCACATAGAACATATCATGAAGATTCATCCATCAAGACAAGACATTCAATTATGCGTCATACTTGACAATTCAATGATGTAATGCACAACAAATGGCTTGAGGATTCCATAGAAGCAGAATGGAGAAACCAAAGTTTACACCATGAACCGAATGAGTCTATTTTCGGAGCTCATATGCCATAAGCGGGCAGCCGGGACAAGGCTCTTGTCAACGTGCATGTGACGAACATAATGGTTCTACTCTTACCTAAACAGAAGCACATACTCATGCTCGAAAATCATTTTATCAAACTTTCATACTTTTCATGCTCTTTCCTTTCTTTTCATTTATACAAAATGCCATGACATGTTTCAAGGTATAATATAAAACACATCTTAATGCATTTTCCACATCACGACAATTCACAATTTAGCATATATTCACACATAAGACAATTAGCTCATATTACACAACAACTATAAACATATTACCCACCTAATTGGCTTGTAAAAATCCAAGTCAAGGTTGTCTTTCCCCTTGCTCTTGAGTAGGATTCTCTTGGTTCCCTTGATTCTTCATCAAATGAAGAGATCTTTAGCTCAAATGGAAGCTCTTTTCTTCCTCTTCCTTTTTCTCTTTTTGAACAGCTTCAAAATCTCTCTTAAAGACTAAGAAAAATTAAACCTTAGCTCAACTCTCTTCTTTTCTCTCAAACCACCGAACTCTCTTTCTCTTTCATTCTCATTCTTATTATTCTCTTCTTCTCTCCCTCAATTCACGTCTTTCTTCTTCATTTAAAAGCAAGACAACACTTCCTCTTCCAATTATGCCCTTAATGATTAAGAAATGTCCAATTTGCCCTTCCATTTATGCCTTATGTCTTTTATGCTTAAGTGTCTTGCCAAAAATACCCTTAAACATTATGACAAGGAAGATGAAGCAATTTGATAACACTTTCTTCTAGAAAAAATGTTCCTCATTGTCTTAAGTTTCTAATGACACTAACATCATTCAATTTGGTTCAGTAATCTGAAAGTATGCCCCAAACATTTTCGGACTATTCTTATATTGAAATAGTACACCATACTTAACTTCCACCTAGAAATTGAAAGTCTTAGAGACTGAATTAAATTTCTATTTCTTCAGGTAATTTGTAGCTCTAAGTCCTAGTTTATATAGAAATAAGAATCATCTCATTCAGAGCTCTACAGTTCATGTTATCATCAAAATACCGAAGTATGTTCAGTAAAAATGTCCAATTCATACTCTTCCAACCGACCCTTTACTTTGATTCAATACATCTTTTCCAATTCAATACCAAAGGCTATCAATTTCTATGGAGAGATAGAGAAATGTGTTATAAAACTATCGCTTCAAAAATTAGGTCATTTGGAGGTCGAATGACAAAGTTATGGCCAAGAGAGTAGATAGATCAGACGAAGGACTTAAGTCACAGAAGGATCGGAGGAAGTTTCAGTCTAAAATGAAATCAGACGAAGGTTTAGTTTCAAATGAACCAGACAAAGGTCCAGTCTAAAAAGGAGTTAGACAAAGGTTCAGTCTCAAATGAAATTAGAAGAATTTTCAGTCTCAAATGAAATCAGACGAAGTTTCAGTCTCAAATGAAATCAGACGAAGGTTCAGTCTCAAATGAACCAAACGATGGTTCAACATTACATGGAACTAGCTTCATACAAAGGCATTCGTCTCAGATGAAGACATCATTCTAAGATAAAGGCATCAGTCAAAGCCAAGCTTTGACTCAGACAGATGGAGTTAACTTTGACTCAAACGGATAGACTCGACTAACCAAATCAGACGAACAGATGAAGGGTTTTAGACAAAGACATCAGTCAAAGCTGAGCTTTGACTCAGACGGACGGAGTCAACTTTGACTCAGATAGACCAGACGGATCAGACGAAGGACACGCATTGAAGCAAGATGTAGTCCACGTGTCGAAGCAAGACGCAGACGGATGAAGGATATGTGTCTACGCGAGACGCAACCAGACGAAGGACTCGCGTCTACTTGAGACACAACCGGACGAAGGGACACGCGTCTACTCGAGACGCAGCCGGACAAAGGGACACGCATCTACTCGAGACGCAACCGGACGAAGGGACACATGTCTAAGCGAGACACAGTCCACGCGTCGAAGCAAGACGTAGTCCAGGAAGGAATCAGATGATGGGATTTCTATGGGGTTTTTCTCACATCACTCAAGAGTTCTAAGTCACTTCTTTCACTATAATGGCTCTGTATAAATATCCTAACATATAATTGTCATAACTCTCGACTCCGATACCTAAAAATTGTCTACTTTATACCATTGGAAAGCTAAAATAATAAACTACAACTTTCCAAAAGACAACTTTGCCTCCTTTAGCCTAGATTGATTTAGATTTTTCCCCTGAAGTCTGTATACCAATTTTACCCTTATGAAAGACTGATTATTTTTCCAATTTCACTTTCTCTAATGCAACATCATTCATAACAATTCAACTACCAATTTTATTTCATTAAACTCTCTAACTTTTACTCATTTGGCTCATCACATTCAACTACATCTCATCATTCATAATTCCTTTTTTTTTTACTCATGACTAATCACCAAAAATTTCTCATTTAATAGTTCTAACTTCTAACAAAAGTTCGGGGTCCAACAAGAATACCCCTAGGATGCCATGGGTCCTACCATAAAAAAGTAGACACCCCATTTCCTATCTTAAATATGAACTGGTTCCTAATAAGATTCCTAACATGTAACAATTTCCTCCAGCTCCAAGAGCTGTTATGATTAGGTTGAGCATTCCCAAAGGTTTTCCTTCTAAGAATAATGGTATGTACCCATCTAACCCACAAAGCTTCACTATCAGTAAAAAGCACCCAAATTATGTTTCCTAAAAACACCTTATTCTACGTTGACAAGTGTTTAATACCTAAACCACCCCTTTTTTTTGGTCTACAAAGGTCATTCCATTTAACCTTTGCATGAGAGGAAGACTCCACAGTCCCAAACCATAGGAAATTTCTTAGTTTTGTATCAATCTCTTTAATAATGGACGAGGGAAGAATAAGATGGCTAGATGACATTATTTCAAACTATTTCAAACTTATTATATTGTATTGAATCAAAATTTCTGCCAAATAAAATCTATCTCATACTTGATTATATGCATTTTTATAAAAATACGACAACATTTTTGAAAATTTATATCTTTATTTAGTTCAATATACTCAATCTTCATCAGAAAAACACAAAGAAACAATGAAAAAATTAAATTTACAATCAATGTAGACAATCCAAAGTCATTGAACACGTACGGTGAAGGAAAAAAATCCATTTTAAATAACCTGTCTTCATTGAAGATAGAGAGAGAGAAGACGTAAATACCTGGACATTAACTGTCGGAGAAGACGATGCTTATGGCCAGAGATGTAGCAGCTTCACAGAGGACGGGCAGCCGACGATGGATGGAGCAGATCTGGAGGAGGAAGAGGAAGCTGCGTGCAAGGGTAACCAAAACGACGTCGTTTGATTTAAATAACAAAACGTTCCTTTAGCAATCAAAAGACGTCATTTCGATGGTGGAGGCAGAACGTTTTTAAATATACTAACACGACGTCGTTTGACTTAAAACCAAACGATGTTGTTTTCATCCTGAAGCAAAACGTTTTGTAGTATAACAAAATGATGTCAGTTTAAATTTTAACAAAATGAAGTCGTTTTGTTGCTGAAGCCTGAAGGATTGATAAGTGTAACGAAATGATGTCGTGTGATTACTTTTCAAAACGACGTCGTTTACATAAAAAGTTCGACCCTCCACGAAGGAAGACGACGCACAATTGCCGACTATATTACCGACAGAAAGGTCCGTCGGTAAATTTCTCTTTATTTTTTCCAGACAACTTTACTGACAGATGTAATATTTTCCTTGGTAATTGGCTATATTTTCTTTTCTGTCGCTAATTTTTAGTCGATATTTCATACTTTTCTTGTAGTGACATAATTTTAAATTTCAATATTAATATACATAAAGCTGATTGTAGGCATAACTAGGAATCAAACAAATATTTCAGGCTAATCCCTAGGCACATAACCTGAAATTCAAGGGATCAGAGCTGTTCTGAAATTCAAGGGATCAGAGCTGTTTGTGATATTTTGTCGATATCTAAGTGCTCTTAAGCTCAAAAGCATTCGCAAATTCCAAAACGTGTGGGACCAATACGTAGTGCGTGTTTCCAGATAAACAAGCATAATCTGGCCGGGAACCACAAACTGGCAAATCTACAAGATACAGGAGCTAGATACACATATCAGTGGTCCTTAAGTTTGAAGACTTTTTTCACGCAATTTAATAATGTATACCCCCCACTATAGAAGGAAAACATAAGATAGAATATGTAAGTGAAATAAAAGTACATCTTACAAGTCATTTGTCACGTGCATATAACACTTTATGACTGTCTATTTAACCAGTGGACCTTATTATCTATTAAACACTTTATTTATTGTGTTTAAGCACAGAGAAGACGTGGATTTGTAGGCACACGTCGATTCACTCATCACTGTGCTAAAAAAACTTTTCTTGTTAGGACCCCATTGTCTCGGTGGATGGTTCTTAACTATCACAAGTTGGAAAACGAAACATGGATAAGATCTCGTATCATGATTAGTTTTATATATGAACTTCAACTTAAAAATTACCCTAAAGCTAGAGAAGTTAGTTGCTAATATGCTTATTAGACTCCTCGATATCTATATCTTCTCTTGCTCGTGATCGAATAAGATCATGATGTAGATAAGTTGAATCAATCAAATCATGTAGATAAGTTGCATTAAATATTATAAACAGTCAAACCTGCAACATTAAGGATGAGAATATGACTATATAATATGACAAAAAAGAGTTGGTGGAGGATGGTAATCTGGGGAGAAGTTTTCTGTTTGATCAACTGAGCTCGAATTTACAATTGGACTACTTGTTGAGTGTCGACCATTATTATGGTAACTGGTAAATAAGAAAATATCTTGGTATAAACATCTTCTTGCTTACGTGATGGATTGATTAAGTTTTAAATGTGGAAGGCACCGATCTTGGACCTAACTCCAAGCATATTCTTTTGCATATCTCTGCAAAATTCGTATATTCTTTAATAAGGATAATCATTAATTTTCCATGGCATACTTATCAGACTTGAATGAGAACAGTGAGGCATCACAAGTTTACTTTTGTTATAGAATGTTGAACACTAAGTCTTCTCTATTTTGTTCTGAACATTTTGTTTGTTCCTTTAGAATATAACGGACAAAGAGAAAGGAGTGTAAGCCAGATTTTCCTCCCAAAAAGCACAGCAAGTAGTAGGTTGACTAGTCTTTTTAATCATGTTAAACATATAAACAACAAGTGCTCTGTTTGGATTATTGTTGAAATAGTATTGTGAATACAAATGTTATGAATAGATCACTACTTTTTGATATAAGCATACTTTAAAATAATAAACTATTTGATATTATATAAGAATATTGTAAAATTAATAAAAATAAAGTTATTGTATTTAGTAAAGTGAGTACATAAATAATTAGTAAATACATAATAATTAAAAGGATAAGAAAATTATTAACGATTAATAAAAAGTTATAATTGACGCCATAAATAATATTAAATTTACTGAAATTTAATTTAAAAGTATTTTCTCTTAAATTTCTACAAATTATAATTTGTTAAAAATATTTAATCACTTTAAAATTCGTTTGTATATAAATATATATGTTAATCTCATAATGAGTTATAATAGAAGTGTCGGTCCCGAATGGCACATAAGAGAGGAATAAATTATGTATATTCAGTTTTTCGTTCAATTTGAAGTTAATAAAAACGAAATGTTTATTCTAACGAATGATTATGCTAAATTTATATGTGATAATCAGAAAGCAATCACAATAATAATAAAAAATAATAAGAAAAAAGATATAAAATCGATTTATAAAATTCATTTAAATAAATATTAGCCTATGTTCATTCTTAAAGTTTTACTTAAAAAATTTACCATTTTCTTTCTTTAACAGGTGAAGAGCAACCTCTGTACAATATCTTAATTAATTGTCATGAACAAAGAGTAATCATTTATAATTCTTATTCAATGTAAATAGCAACTATCACAATGTGTATCTCAAATAATTTCAACAACTCAAAATATCCCTTTCTTACTTATGATAATTCCTTTCTTACTTATAATAATGAGTAAAGGCTTAACTTATATAACATACATTCTCTAGCCTCTTAAAGCATTTATAACTATCTAATATGTCCAAGAAATCTCCATAATTCACATATAGTCTATTTATACTCAAAAACTTAAAATAGTCTTTAGAAACAAATAATAGCAGTTAAAAAACATTTCATCTTGTATTATGTTTGTTTGGTTAGAAGCTTTTTTTTTTCTTTCTGTAAGCTTGTCTAATAAGTGCATAGGAGGTGGAGACCCGTAGGAGTCCTTAATTTGATTCTCTAATTTATTGGTTTCATAAGGGATTATGTTATTATTGTTAGATTTGATTTGTATGTGATTCTCCTGCAGTGTGCATCTGGTTGATCAATTGAGCATTTACTTGATCAGCTGGGTGGACTTTTCTTCTTTTCTTATTATTATTCTTATTGTGCTTATTATTATTATTATTATTCTTAATATTTGTATTCCTATTTGTCTTATTATTATTATTAGTATTAGTATTCTTATTTTGTCTTCTAAACTTGCATCGCATACTTGAAGTTTTTTTTTACTTTGTAGAGATAATGTTGCGTACTATCAAACCTCCCCAGATCTTGTATTAGTATGAGATTGAACTGGGTATGATGATGGTAGTCGATCAGATTACATTGGTTTACTAATATAATCATGAACTCAAGGTATATGTTATCAAAAGATATTAGTCAATTAATATACCTAAAAACTTAACATCGATCAACCACTCACCTAAATTAGCTGATCAATGTAATTGAAAATAGTTTTTTGAATTTTAAAAGCTTTTCTAAGGATAAAGAGACACTCTTAAAAAAATTTAATTCAAAACTATTTCAAAAATTTGGGTAAAAATAAATAAAATTTTTAAATAATTAAACCCTAAATTTATTGAAATGAGTAAGGTAAGGTTCCAAGAAAGTCATAAATCTTGATATACTTGATTACTCATTATTCTTGGTTCATTACTTGAATCTCTTTAAAATCCTCTTTAGGTTGCATATGTGCTCTATTTTATCTATTTTATTTATCCTTTGATTGTTCAATTGATTTAATTAGATTCTTTATTCACTTCACTTTCTATTGAATTTGATATTTCACATATTAACTTATTAATATTATTAAGATAAAAATATTAATAACAACGTGTTTTCTTGTTATCAAAATTATGAATTAGAACCTCATTTTATTCAATAAAATGTTTTAAATTTTATTTAAAATTGGTGTTGACAATCGTTAAAGAGTAAAAGCGTTCCAAACAAGGAATATATTAATTGAATTATTAAAGTTAAAATAATCAATTGTCATATAAATAATCTAATTTATCTATGACTACATTGATTTATACATAATAATTAAAGGTAAAAGTAAAATTATAAATGTATAAATTAAAATCATGATACATGAGCAATCCCAAAATAACAAATTTACATTGAAGGTTGGTGTGCATGCATGCTTTTCAAAACCATTGCCAGACTCATGCTTTCACTATTAAAGTTTTAGTTATGTTATCAAATCGTGAGACTTTAGCTCTACTTCAGCTCCAGCGACCATGTCCAATTGGGTACCAATAAATCATGATCTATATCAAATCAAATAGCACCAAATCTTAGGAGTTGGGAATCCATCAAATCAAAGATTTTCACATTGTTTATATGAACTTCTTCATTAAAAAATTATAGCATGACTGCTTTAAGAATTGAGATATAAAGAGTAAGAATCTGGTAGATATGGAGATAGTTTTTTGTGCTAATATTAAATTGCATCAATTATATATTTATATTGCTTGGAATGATTTTGCTTGATTAATTACTATAAAAATATTTTTAACCATTTAAAAAAAGAATTACGTATTATTGAATCTCTCTAAATTTTACTTGTCAGTTAAATTTAAACCGAGTACTATTAATTTAATTTTTATTAAGTATTATTATCGTTAGTTTTGTTTGTATAATTACTATACCTCTGTATTTGTGTCATTTGTTATCTATTAATTTTCTAAATTAAAATATATGAAAATATAAATTAGATATGCCCTTTTTCATATAATAGATATGAAAATATTTATTAAATCTTATGAGGATTTAGAATAGGAAAATTTAGGGGTGTGTAAGAAAAATTTCTTGCTGCTTGCGAATAGTTGTTCAAAGCAATTAACAGGAATAAAGATAAGAATATTATGTTATCTTCAAAGAAGCTTCCATATCTTTATTTTGGCTGGTAAATAAAGTTTCATAACTTTACCCACTGCTCTGTTTAGAGCTGTCTTCCGCATATATAAATGGGCTGCCTCTCAAAATCTGAGCAAGTCTCACAGTTTCGTACAAAAACAACCCTGCCTCGGGAGGTTTAAGTCTAATCTCCACAACCTTTCCTTTGGACCCTCTGTGCCTCTGTTCCTGCCAACTTGAGTTGAATATTCTCTTCAAAATCCATTCCTTTTCCAGTATACATGCACCCCTTTATCTGCCGGTCTATTAAAGCTATTGTTATTGTTTGCTTTTCCTCTCTTTGCCAACTTTAGCGTGAGAAACAGAGAGCAGCATCGGAGAAAACAGAAACACAGAAGAACGGAAAGTTGAGAAAAGAATTAAAGAATACTCCAAAAGAATTCTGGGATTTTATTTGTCTCTTGTAGCTTGCGTCTTTGTCACTAACCCATATACCATCTTCAAAGATCCAATCTTTGGTCAGAAGAAAGAAAGAAAGAAAGTTTCACATCTTTTCAAGAAAATAAAAACAAATAACTGAATTAAGAAAGCATGAAATGAAATGGGGAACATTTAAAGTAACCCAGTTCAGAGGAGCATTGATTCTGTGATTGGACTTGTGGGTTTTGAGGAAAATGACGGTAAACGGGGAAATCTCGCTCGAAGAAGAAGAGAATCAAGTAACAGTGGCGCCTTTGTCAGTAGAACAGCCTCAGAAGCTAGTGGTGGTTGGCTATGCTTTGACATTGAAGAAAAAGAAGAGTTTTTTACAGCCCAAGCTTGAAACTTTGGCCAGGTGTAACCATTCATCCCTGCATTTTACACTTAAAATCACTTTTCTTGCGTTTCTTTGATTGTTTGCTCGTTAATTACTATGTTGGTAGATGCCAACATCTGAATTTTTCGGTTTCAAGAATCAACTATGGATGAGACTCCTCGCTTCCTGAGGCTGTTGCTCTTTATTGTATATTTTCCCGTGTTTATGTATCATTTTATAAGTATCTGTCTGCTAGTGGTGATGGATGAGAGGCTATTTCATTGGGTTTTCCTATTCATTTCCTTAAATGGCTCGTTTCAGAATTGTGGATATTTTGCTACTGATGGTTATAGTTGTTCTTGTTCTTTTGTTGGTTATTGCTTTTTTAAATGTTGAATTTTCTTGATTGTATCTAATCCTTATTCTGGACGAGACTTTCAGTTTGTTGCGGGATCTGGTGCCTTTCTGATAATGTTAAATTATTCAGTACCATGGGGCAAGTTGATTAGATTTTAGCTACTGGTTTTTGCTGGACTTATGAGCCATGCTTTTCTGGGTATCTGGAATCTTATTCTCATTTTGTAATCTTTTAGTAGGAATATTCTTCTGCGTATACGACATGCAATGAGGAGCATAAAATCAAAAGTTTGGAGCTTTGTTCAGTAGTTTAATAATGTAATGGATGCCGACATTCTATCTAATCCTTTGCTTACGATAATTTTGCGTACGAGGAGAATTTCCCATGAAACTCTAGCAGTTGTGTTCTTTTGCATTTTGTTGATAAACATTAAGAAATTGTAGAGTCACTATTAGCTTGAATTCGTCAAACATAACTCTGACCTTTTCCTTCTCTTGGAGCATAGACTTGCTGAATAGGGGTACTTTCTCAAGATTTACACAAGCAGACTGTTGAAGTAGCTAATCTCTCTTCCATTAATTACACAAGCAAGTTATTTAAGTAGATCATCTTTCTTCTTGGATGTCTTATTGAGTTTTAGGTAACTCATCTTGCCATGATCCTTCCTGAAAATTGAGAACTTTGACACAGGACCCAAAACTTATTCTTCAGATTGTTGATCAATTTCTGGTTTTGAGGAACGTATATGAAATGGAATCAATTTCATTGCAGTTTCTTTTGGATGCAAATCTGGGTCAATGCACTGTTTTATTGGTAACACAAAAGCTGGTTGGTGTAATGGTCCTTATATCCTTGAAGGTGCAGAACTAGATACTTGATCTTGTATTATGCATTCTTAGGAGGATATTGTGAAAACATCCTATTCCACAGGAACTACTACAGGACACATCGGCATGTAATGAAAAGTGTGTGTGACTTAGCTATTAATGGTTCTCTTCTGTTGGAGAGAGTAGAGCAGAGATCTTTTGAAAAGTCTGTATGAGTTGGATGTTAAAATTGGTTTCACTAGTATTACCTATTTCTGGATGCTATCTAATATCAGACATATAACGATATTGATAAAAAATTTCTTTGCTTCATGCAGAAATAATGGTTTATTGTTTGTTGCCATCGATCAAAACAGACCATTATCTGATCAAGGCCCCTTTGACATTATCTTGCACAAGGTCAGTGTTACTTTAGGAAGTTTCTATAAATTCTAAAATATGCCTCTTTCTAATTGCTTATTAGCCAATTGAGAAGTTCTTTCATTTCTTTTCCTGCCAAATTATTCTGTGTTTGATTGAATTTCCGATGATCTCTCTGTTGCTTGTAGCTTTCAGGAAAGGATTGGTGCCAACTTATTGAGGTTTGTCAGTATAACTTTATGTCTGTGTTTTATTTTATTTATAATTCTTGACGTGTCACATATTGAATCAACTACAGCTACTTGGTATATGGCCTGTTTTTGGTAAAAGTTAGGCCATCCATATTTTCTGTAGGCTAACAGCTAATGGATACTGGTTGAACAATTAAATGTATTGACTTGAAATCTTTGTACCTGGCACGAGGTCCAGATTAAGCCTTTGCCATCTCAAACTGTGACAAGCTGGAATTGATATCTCAAGCATTCATAAGTGAGGATTTTCACTTTGTGATCAATCTACATAGGGTTTAGGTTTTCTTAAGCTAAGCTACAAACTAGAGGGATATAGATGGTGTGTAGTAGTTAACTATAGTTGGGCTTGAAGACTTGTGGAGTGCACGATCTCACCTTACAATGGTTTGATTACATTTTTTACCGCATATCATGTGTCTTGACGACTGGTATATTGATCAACTGCAATAGTCTTTAGTCACTAATGGGATGTTTCCCCATAACTTTTTTGGTTGATCATTTAACTGCAGAGACAAAAATGATAATCCATATTTCTTGTTCTATTTTTCATCTTGAAGGATTACAGGCAAAAACACCCAGAAGTAGTGATCCTTGATCCTCCTTATGCGATACAACATCTACACAATCGGCAGTCCATGCTTCAAGATGTTGCTGATCTTAACTTGTCTGACTGCCATGGTGATCTGTTTGATATTCTTGTACTTTTCCATTGCTTTCATATTTCCTTGTCTAAGCTTGTGTCCTGCCTTGTCGATAAAAAGTTGTGAAGGACAATAAGGCATGCTGGAGAATCTCAGACTCAGTTCATGTTGTACTTCTAACCATGAAATAGCTGATCATATATTATGGGTGTAGGCAAAGTTTGTGTGCCAAAGCAAATGGTTGTCGATAAGGATCGATTATCAATCCCCTGTCAAGTTGCCAAAGCCGGGCTGAAGTTGCCACTAGGTAGGATTTTATTATCTGCGCCATTGTGACATAACATCCAGCAACAGAATAGTCAAACCTGATGCTAGTAGGATGAATAACTGTGAATCACATGGAAACCTCATTCAAATGTCCAGGGGTAATGTGTTCTTTATTTTGTGCCTACGGTTGGTAAATATAAACTCAATGATATGAGATCTGTATTTCATTTGAATGGGAACGCTTATTATGGTTATGGAAATACTTGATCTGAAATGAGGATGAATAAATACTCCCAAATTGTTTGCATGTTTTTTCTCAGTGATTTTGATCTTGAACATTTTTAACTCGTGCATATCTACTGTTAATATCAGTTGCAAAACCACTGGTAGTGGATGGGACTGCCAAATCACATGAATTATTCCTCGCATATGATTACTCCTCTCTCTCAGAACTGGAACCACCCATGGTACTGCAGGAGTTTGTTAATCATGGTATGATTGTGCTTAGTGGGAAAATCAATTATTTTCATATATATAAGACTAGGAAGCTTATTATCCACTGCTCTTCAATTCTAGGTGGTGTCCTATTTAAGATTTATATTGTTGGAGAAGCTATAAAGGTCGTTCGGCGTTTCTCTCTACCCGATGTTAATAAGTGTGAGATAGAAAAAGTTTCAGGGGTGTTTCCCTTCCCGAGGGTTTCTTCTGCCGAATCTCTGGTTGATGATGCAGATCTGGACCCCTCTATTGCAGGTAAGTCGCTGAAATGCCTTCAGTTTCTGTTATCAAAGGGACGCAATACCTTACTTCATTGTCATACCCAACTTTCATTTGCAGCACACTTATTTTATGCAAGCAGTAACATTTGGTTGTCATAAAAAAACAATATAATTCCATCCAACTTTCAAAGGTTTCATGTATACCCAAGTGATTGATTTAGCCATTCAATTTTCGATGCATATGATGAAGTATAACATGTAGGAGAACAAACTTCATCCTTTTTAAAAGGGCCATGTTTGATGGGTTGCCTAGCATTTGATAGGCACAGAAAGAACCTGCTTCAATTGTTTGTTAGATTTAACAGCTTTCTTCATATAAAATGGCATTTTCCTTACAGAACTTCCCCCACGTCCTTTACTGGAGAGGCTCGCAAAGGAACTTCGATGTCGATTGGTAACTCCTTTTGAAGCCTGCCCCCATTTCTATGGTACATGTTGGCTATGCCATTCACCTGGTTATATGACTGATAGCTATACCATGCTTCATTTGGTAGGGTCTCCAATTATTCAACATAGATATGATTCGTGAACATGGGACAAAGGATGCATTTTATGTCATTGACATCAACTACTTTCCTGGCAAGTATACTATGTTCATTTATTTTGTTCTTTAAACCTCTAATTCTTCATTTACACTTATGTTGTGGACTCCTGTTCTCTTGGAGACCCTTTGGAAAGATTAAATGTGATTGTGTCTCTTTTCATCTTTTGTTGTAAAACAGAAAAGAAAATAAATCTATTATCTATGATGAGGATTTGTTACTGTTGGTCACACAGTGTCAAGATTTGTGAGTGTTTGGAAAACGTAGGCTTAGTAGGCAAGATTTTCCATGCTACCAAAATTCTTCGTAATCAGATACATCTAGCATTCATATACATCTAGCATTCATATTATCCATGTTAGGACACAGACCAAAGTGCGGAATTTTCCATGAATGGAGGCAAATATGATCTCATGTCTTCAGGTAGTCTGTATCTTGAATTCCCAACCTAATTGCTGTACCTTTCTAGTTGACAACTTCATTTATCACTTTGGATATTTTTCATGCTGCTAGCTTTGTTCTATTTGACAAGTCTTGGCATTCTTTAAAGTTTCTGCATTCGAAACTCAGTTATGAAATGCAGGTCCCGATAGCAATGTTTATTCACATTTGCATTCTCAGTCCATAACCAACTTTTAAATCACCACAGGATATGGGAAGTTGCCAGATTATGAGCGCATCTTTACGGATTTCCTACTGGGTCTTGTACGTGACAACTGTAAGACGGGAGCTCCATGTAAATGTTGAAGTTCTATATGCAATGCAGGTATTAGGTGTATTTGAGAAATTGAAGAACCATCCATTTAAGCCAACTCTAAAACTGCTGGATGGTACGGATCTTCTTAATCAAGCCACCACCATGTAAACACAAATCTTACTGCAAGCTTAGCTTGCTTATATCTTTTACCATTTTCATATTGTTTCTAGGCAAAATGACTAGATGCTGCTGCCTCTTTAGCCCCTTCCTTTTCGACAAGAATTTTGATATTGTTTCAGACAGAGGCCAGCTATGGACTAGTAGGCATCAACTATGTTCTCATAAAATTTTCAACCGAACAACATAAACATGTACTTTCCAAAAGTTTCTGTTTGCCCTTGTTTTTACATCAATAACTAGAATGACTTGCAAGTACTACTTTCCACCATATCGATTAGTCTTTTCGTTTTAATATCATTTGTGCCCTTTCTTCCTGGTCGTGGATAAGGGTGAAAGCATTGTAATTGGTCCTAAGTTCTGCAAATTTCAATACAAAGAAGATGAATTTTCTTGAGTGGGGTCCCATAACTGGATGAAAGATTGATAACTGTTTTGCTATCTTAACTATCAATGCAAGGATAATTAACACCTATAACTAGTTCTCGAGCAAAACATAGATATGTGATGTCATTCTGAATATGTATGCTTATTGGATATCAAATCGTCGCTAGCGTACTAGTGATAAAAGCTCATAACACTAACCCTGTTAGTTCCAAATACCATTGTCGCATTTTCACAAATTGGTGGAAAGTTTCCCTCCATTTCATTAACTGGAAACTGTATAGCGTAAAGAATTATATTTGGCAACGGTGCATTTCTAACATCACACCTTCGCATGAGATGTCTCCCTGTTCATTGAAGCCTGAAAGCAGTCAAACAAGTACAACACATAACCACTATTTTAAAACCATAAAATGATTTGTTCAATTTGCAAATTATATTTCATTTTTCCTTTTCCTTCAAAATCTTATAATTAGAGCATCTAAATTTCTTCTTCGTGATCTCTATAAAGAGAAGTACTCTTCACATTTAACTGTCTAGATATAAGTCATTTACCGTATATTATTTCATTTTAAGAATATTATTTCACTATCAATCTTGCATGATATCGCTCCATTTAATTTTCTGCATTTTGCCTGATCTTGAGGACTAATTTCTTATAAATCAACATCCTCTTTGTGGTAATAATATAAGTTCCCAAATTTTTTTATGAAGAATTCAAATTTCCCCTGCATTGCCAATAAGAGGAATCTGGATTATTTAGTATTTCTTGGAGAATTAATGACTCCCTAACCTTGGTTATATGGTAACATCTTGCTTTGAAGCTACTTGAAAAGAAGTCTTTTGTTGAAATCCCTTTTTTAATTCCAGTCCCGAAGCTTTTTTGTAAAGTCTTATTGTCTTTTCTTCCCATTGTAATTTTTTTGGTGCAAAGTTGACATCCCTGCTGGCAATAATTTTGTAGGCAGCAAGATCCTACAAGAGATACCCCTTGCTCTATTTCTGTATCATAAGAATAAATACTTCCTAGATTTTGGATCTAACTTTATGGTTTCTTGCATCATGTACTAAGACTTTGAAACAAATTTAGGTTGGAATAATCAACTGACTTCTCAATCCTCATCTCTATTGATGTCTTCAACTCAATTGCATTTAGTAGAACCTGATTCATTATATAATAAGAGGTATTATCTGCTTCTTACCTTGAAAGCCTTACTTAGGCCTAGAGCCCTAAATATTGCCCTTGTTCTTTCTAAAATTATTTTGTTTATTTGCTTTTCCACTTCGAAGAGTGTATGCAATAGTGAACTATCTTTTAATTTCTTCTCGCTTACAGAATACATTAAATTTATCACTAGTATAAATTTGTCTATTATTTTTCCTCAAACACTTAATCATCCATATACACAAGTGTATACACAGAACAAGTGTCCATATTGTTTGTGAAGAGAGAAGTGTCGGTTTTAGAAATGGTGAAGCCACAAGGAAGGAGCAAAGTTTCTTTTACCATTCCTTATGAGCTTAATGAAGGATGAAGGACACATATTACTTTGTTTTTTTTGTAGACATGAGTTGGAAGTTAAGGATCAATAAATCTTTGGGATTGTTACATAAAACACGATTAGAGAGGCTGCCTTACAAGAAGGAATTATTAGTATCCAAATGATTTAAAACCCATTCACGTGTTAGAATAATAGTAAGTGTAAGAAGAATAGTACCATGTTTAATAATAGGACTAAAGGCTTCAGCGCAATCAACGTCAGGATATTGATGAAACCCTTTTGCCGCAAGAAGAGTTTCATAACGAGCGATAGAGCCATCAAGCATCCTATTGATTTTGTACACCTACGTGAATTTAATAATGTTTTGTATAGGAGAGAAAGGGACAAAGGACTAGGTGTCATTTCTTTTATAGAGGGGTACTCTTAATGAATATATAAAATCAATTAAGTTGGCTTCACACAACAGCTTAAGCTATTGTAGTGAAACGGTCACTTAACATGCTATCAGAGCCTTTGTAACCATGTGGTTGTGAGTTCAAATCCTACCACCCACCTATTATTCAGCACAAAGTAGAATAAGCCTATGCAAGTTTCAAGCCCAAAGGGCTTTTACTTGAGGGAGTGTGTTAGTGAATATATAAAATCAATTAAGTTGGCTTCACACAACAGCTTAAGCTATTGTAATGAAACGGTCACTTAACAGGTACAAATGCTTCACCCACGACATAACGGGTGTTTGTAGGCTTGGGTTAGGTAAATGAGATAAATTTGATTTCCTGGAATGAAGTTTAGGAACTCATATGTAGGAAAAAAATTATTAGTTTGTAGATATGGTTTTGGAAATGGGTAATCACTCATGATGATTGAGCCGGTGATCGCACATGAATATATTAGAATTAACACATCCTATAAGTAGAGATGGATCACAAGTAATGATATTATTAAATGCGTGAGTGAAATTTTGACACTAAGCATGGTAGAGTTGTAAGGCGAAAAGCATGAACTACTTACCCATGTTAGAGTATGTTAAGGGCTGACCTTGGATGAGGATGAAGTTGAGATAACTTGTGAAGTAATTGTTGGATTGGGAATAAGAATGTTACAATGAGGTATAGAAAGATTAAGAAAACATGATTAAGGCCATTACTAGTAGGAGTTCATACTCGATTAAGATTTTCATTATCATACTAAATTAAGGTTTTCATTTATATTATAATAACCTAGTTTTGTATTGCATTTTTAAAAAATAACATACCTAGAAATAAAATTGGACTTTGAGAGTATAAAAAAAATGAAAGAGAGATATGGTAAGCAAAATTGAGATATATATATACAATGGTTGGGATCAAGGTTTAAATTTATGAATATTATAGGATCAAAGCCATACGTAACAAAGACTACTAAAAACACTTAGCTACTAAAAACTCTAAGTGAGGTATATTTAAGATTATATCTAAAGATTTTGTGGTATATAATATCATAATTATTACTAGAGTGGGCATTCTATTGATAAGGTCTATAGCCCTTTAAAATGCATGAAACCAAAAAATGAATAGGCATGGAATCATTATGTAGGAGTGCAAGGCTAGTCTCTACAATATGGCGATGTTTGTGTTCGACACATCCAACATGCTCAGGTTTATATGGTGCAAAGTTCGTATATTATACAACATGATTAGTTGAAAATATGAAAGTGTGTAATGCTTTCAGCCATCATCAATATAAATGGTCCTGATTTTGGTGTGGAAGTAGTTTTCAATGGTTTTTAAAAATTTCTCGAATACGTTACACACATCAGATTCCAACTTTATAAGATAAAATTAAGTGTATCTTATAAAATAATAAACGAAAAAGACAGTGTTAAAACTTTTCAAAAGAAGTTACAAGTGCATGATTCCAAACTTCTAAATATATAATTTAAAATGATTTATCACAAAACATAGAGGACTTTGTGAAGGATAGTTTGTGACTTTTGACAAGAATCACACACTCGATTTCTAAAAGTAATTGAAGATGGAATATCATTACTAACCATAATTCCCTTGTGAATTTGAAGAAAGAGATGACTTAGATGTTATGTCATAATTACGATGATAAAACCATTAAAGTGGAAGGATTAAGATTGGAAGACTTGATAGGTAATGTTAAGGATAACCACTCATACAAGTGTCTATTCTGCCCATTAGCTAGACATACTCTTTTGTTCAAATCCTTCATATGAAAGTTGTTTGAAGAAAATTCAATTAAATTGTATTTTGTTTACAAAACCAAGAGATAGATATTAAGTTCTTTTTTATCAAAGGAACACACAAAACGTTATCTAGTGTGAGGATGGTAACAAGAGAGATCATAGAAGAGGAACCAACTATGAGATATAAAAATGCCATCATTATTATCAACTATAATATCCTTATTACCAATATAATCTAAGTGCAAAGACAAGTCTTAAAGATCAGAAGTGATTTAGTGTGTACCGCCAGAGCAAGTACCTAGTGATTATTGTGATGGCTTGATTCTCCTGCTATATACGCTTGAGGTCTAGAAGAATAGGAAGAAGGTTATACATGAGATTGACATGTTTTTTTTGGGTGGCTTGATTTCTCATAAAGCTAACAGACAATATAATATTGACTTTGATTTCCTTGATAGAAATTTTGATTCCATTGTGGAGAGTTTTGAGAGCGTATATGTAGTTTATAAGAAAGTGCTTATAAATTGCTGACATTATTTATATCTTGAATGTTATGGTTATGATTACCATAGTAGCTTAATAAATGCTAGATCATCAATTATACTTTTTTTCCCTTGTTTATATTTGTAATTACAATGTTTCCTTCCTTTTTGTTTGACATAACAAAACATAAGAGATAGAAAGTTAAAGCTGACTTCTAATTTTTCTATCTTGGACGAATTTGTCCTTCCTCATAATATTGGACAACTATTAATTGTATTTTTCGGTTTTTCAATAACTTATCGGTTAAGTTAGTTAATTTGATTCAGACAAAGGAAATAAAGTGCCCAATAAATGATTTAAATTAATGGGTCAAAGCTTGGGAGAAAAATAGATCCCGATTAGTGTGGACTAGACCCATATCGAGCTTGTGATGGGGAAGCTCGATATGGAAGCTATATATAAAGGTTAAGGTCTTTTGCAGTTGCTTATGTAATTCGTAAGCATACGGATCCTCTGACCAGTTAAAAGTGCTTACGTCTTAAGAAAACTGTAGAAAGATGTTAACTGCGTATCCGTGAACATTTTTCGTGAAGGTCCGGAGAGATTGGAGCTCGTTTTGGCCTCCAAAACTGCTTCAGAATATCAGATGGAAGCAAAATCAGATATTCCACATTTCCTTCGTTTTTAACCCTAAAAAATTCGGGACGCGTAATAAGGTTTATCTTACATGTTACACGTGGTATCAGAGTGGTTACGTGATTGGGTTGCCAGAAATGAAGGTTTTCAGTTTTCATTCATTATGGTTTTCATCAGTTTTTGATTCGTTTTTTAGTTTTTTTTTTGCGTATTGATTATTTAAAAGTGGTATACATAAGGCTAGCTATGAAAAAGAGTCGAAAACGGCCCAAAAAGGATGAAAAATGGGTTCCAGGATCATCGAAAATTGCCCTCCCCGTCAGAGGGTGATAACATTGTCAACAATCAACGCACACGCCAACCGCGTCTAACCACGTGGCTCACGGGGTGATGGACGCATGTGGTGAGTGCAATGCACACGTCTCACGTGGCCCAACACCCTGCGGGCTCAGGACGGGCCGGTACTTTTAATGTATTTGCTCGCCCTTGTCCCAAAACGTGGACGGACAGGATGACGACACGTGTCGGTGCATGCAGCACACGCGCCATACAATACAGGCACATATACACGTGGGCGACGTGTGCGGGACATGCACCAGACACATCTGGCGCTCGTCGACTAACACACATACAACGCACGTGCGACCTATGGCCACGTATAAGGTGACGTCACTGTGTGCTAACGTTAGCGCTACAATGATGCTGACATCATCACCTTTTAAAAAAAGATGAAAAATTATAAAATTCCCGTTGGGTTAGTTTCCAAGTTGGGAGAATTTTTAAAGTAATTTTTCAAATTTTCTAGATTATTACATTGGTAATTGGATTTTGAAAAAGGTTTTAAAGCTTTTTTTAAGCTTATTTTGCGTGTATTTTTGTGCTCTGAACTACACACAAAAGAGGCACTTAAGGTTTCGTGTCTCGTGTGGTAGGTTTGGTATTTGGGAAAAGTACGATGGTCATTCTCATTGATAATTTTTTTTAATAAAAGTCTCAAATATAGTTTAAAGACGATGTTTTCAATATCAGTATGTGATTATTTAATTGTGAATCTATTTTTTATAGTTATAATTGATTTTCACATACATTATGCCCATATTGAATGTGAGGATGACATAAAGATTTATCCCTTATGTTTGTGGTCATTTTGAGTACTGGTAATATTGTAGTCACCACAGTGGTCTTTCAAGTCAGTATTTGGATTGTACAGGGTGCATGTTGGGAGATGTCTCTCATATTTGGTTATTCTACCCACAGGTGTTGACCTTATATGAGATTTTAAGATGTACATAAAGGTATTAAATGGAGGAAAGTCATTGCTTAAATGACCTATTCACTCACAGGTGGTAGTGTCATAAGAGTTGATGGTTTGTACTTTGATCGCTTTTATGTGGAGGTCTAATCACATATATTATGTATTCAACCTATAGGTGTTTCATAATATGTGCGATCAGATTCTCTGTATAGATACTATTATTGTTGTTGTCCTGCATTTAAACTGATTTTTACATTGTCTTTTTTATCTTGTAGTCACCTTTTCTGTAAACAACAATGCTGTCACGATTGAGACCTTAAATGATTTCAATTTCAAGAAGTGGAAGAAGGATGTGGAATTTGCACTGGAGATGGCTGACTTCAGTATGGCGATGTACATCGAGAGACCTTCTCCACTTACTGATATCAGCTCAGAAGCTGATAAAGCAGTAATGGCAATCTGGGAACAGCCAAATAGGATGTGCTATTTGACCATCAAGAGGTCGATCCCAGATTATCTGCTGAGTGGACTATCAGATACGATCATAGTGAAGGAGTTTATGGATGACATTTCAAAACGTAGCTAAAAACATTTGGCTATTTTTTTTAAAACATAGGTAAAACTTTTTGGCAACATTTTCAGAAACAAAGCTAAAATTTTTTGGATACATTTCTAAAAACATAGCTAATAATTTTTAGCTATAAAAACTAAGCGTAGCCAAAAGTATTGGCGATGATTTCAGAAAACGTCATTAATAGTTTTTCACTACGAAATTAAAATGTAGGAAAAAACTATTAGCGATGATTAGCTAAAAACTTCATCTATAATTTTTAGCTATGGGAATTTGGCGACATATATAAATCGTTGCTAATTACTATTGGCGAAGAATTTAAGACTTTTAGAGATGATTTTTTCGTAGCCAAATGTAATTTATGTTGTAGTGTATCTTCAAATTCTATAAAGTGAAATCAATTGATCCATTGAATTTCTTAATGCCAAACTTATAGGAAGATATTTTGATAACAAAACCTTTAATATTTATTCCATGGCATCACTTGTACCACCTTTGAACAAGTACTGTTTATTATTGACAGTGACATGTCATTTCAATATGTTTTCCTCAACATATGTTGCTTTCCAAACATTATATCATTGAAGGTTACCTGAGACGTTTTACAAAGGGCGTGAACTATAAAAGTCTTCCTTCTCATGTTTTTCATCCTCTAATAAGCTCTTTTTATGAAGTTCTATCATCTTCTTGCGAACTTAGGTAACTTAACCGCATGTACCATATCACAGTATTATCATTCTTGTGTTCTAAGGATTGAGAAACGACAATCAATCCTATCACATTTCCTATTAAGATATACATACCATACTGTAATTTTCCTTTTATAATAAATGCACCTCTTAAGTTGTCAATCATCACCAGAGAACTTATACTCTTGACTATCAAGATACCTATGGAAAATATATTCTTAGGTTAATTATAAAATAATCCCAAACATTACTTAATTTTGCAATTATAGCCAGAGTTTTAAAATATGGCAATAAAATGTTTAAACTTTCAATTTTTTTAAATCCTAGTCTAATGTTAGTTCTCTATTAAGTTTGCTAACATGCCCTACCACGTGCCTAGAAACCCTTAATAATTACAAAACAAATGTTGATTAATGAAATGATGTTGTTTAATCCATAACCAAATGACGTTGTTTATTTAAAATGACCTAAATCAATTTGTGACACTAGACTCTAAAGTCTCACCCCCTTCGTTCGATTTGTTCTCTCGATTCTCACCCCCTTCATTTTCAATTTACGTAGCCTCCTCCCTTTGTTATCTATTTGTTCAGCAAACACCCTCAACCTCCTGACGCCCTAAGCTACTCTCAATTCGTAGCGCACAGATAACAAAGGGAGGAGGCAGCGTAAACTAAAAATAAAGGGAGTGAGAGTTGGGAGAACAAACTGAACAAAGGGAGAGAGACTTTAGACTTAATAGTCACGTGTCACAAATTGATTTATGTCATTTTAAATAAACGATGTCGTTTAGTTATGCGATTAAACAATATTATTTCATTAATCAACTTGTGTTCTGTCAATTATTGTTGATGTGCATTAATAATAAGGGTTTCTAGACACGTGGTAGCTCACGTTAGCAAATTTAATGGAAAAATTAACGTTGGGCTAGAATTAAAAAAATTAAAAGTTTGAGCATTTTATTATCACAATTTGAAGTTCGGGCTATAATTGCTAAATTGAGTAAAGTTTGAGATTTTTTTATAATTAACCTAATATTCTTTTGAAACTTTATTTTCACATAAGCCTGAGGCTATTGAAACTCTATTTCCACGTATGCCTAACAAGAATCAACTTTTGTTTTCATGTGATCTTGAAAATTATGTCGAGTTTAACTCATGTCTCTCACTTGACTAGTGCCAGTGTGCTCTTGACTTGAAAATTTCTTTGAATAATATGATCCATCAACCTGTTAAAAAAGACATAGCACTGCAAGCTGGTCGGACTATGTTTCACCTTCAACCTTTTTCTTTGATGAATTTCTGTGTCCTCTGATGGACCTCGCTTCTTAACACTAGCTAGATAAAGTAGATTTATAGAATAACTTTTTATTTTCGTCTGTGGAGGAATTCACATTCCATTCATTGACAATTGACTTATTTTTTTCTGAAGCCCACAAAAACATGACGTGGAAACAACTTATAACCTTCCAATAGGAAATTAGAAGTTTAGGGATTGAATTCCAAAATTCCAATATAAAAAAAGCTGCATGAGAGAGCTAGAGTTGAGAACCTACAATGAATAATAAAAAATTAGGTAGCTTAAAAGTTTGAATAAAATATTTGTATATTATGAGTTTTAATATTATAAATTTTAATTTTAATTAAATATTAATATAAATGTTAAGTTCAAATTACTTCTTTTATCTTTTATAATTTAATCATCATGTAAATGGAAGAGATACAAATTCAATTTGTGATTATAATAAAGGAAATATATATATTAACATTCCTATTCTATACATCAATAAATTTTAATAAATACAAATGAGATGAGATTTAGCAACTACACTTTGAATCTTCAAAATCCAGTTTTCATAAGTACCAGTTCATGGTTTTTGGTTCACGTATGGCAACTGGTACTTATGAAAACTCTGTTCATAAGTACATGGATTCACAGTTTTCATAACTACCATGCAGTTCATGGTTTTCCGTTCACGTAAGGCAATTTTTGGCAGACATAACATCGGACAAAGAAAAGCGGATTAATTAATAAGATCTTTATGTTTGACTTTCTGTTGGTTGTATGTGTTTCAAGACAAACAAAACCAGTAGCTCTGCAAGGCTGAAATTCTTTCACGGCTTGTCCTAGGGGCTGGCTTGCTCTCGTTAACGTTGCGAATGTATTTGTTTCTTCACTACGAATTAAGCATTGGGATTCTTTAAGCACAAGTAATTATTTCTTTTCTTTAAATTCAATTTAAACACATCACAAAATTTTATATAAGAAGTACATTAGACTACATCCTCAGTTTTGCAAAAAATATTATATTAATTATATTAGTCATCCATTAATTAGTCAACAAGTCGATTTGATTAAAAAAACAAGTTGATGGACGAATGAGTTTGAAACATTATCAGCCTTAAAGCTATCAAAATGTGAATGTTAATCAAAGATGATAATGATCCTCCTAGCTAATCCACCGTTTGCTTAATAAATTTTAGATTTCTATATTATACAAACTTTGACGAGTTTTTCGCACGGCATTCCTATATATACCTCTCAACCATCCCTCCATTCCTCACCAAATATCTTAACTAAGTTTTCTCATTTTTGCCTTTGTCTATCTTCTGAAAACAAACCATTATATATGGGGATCTACAACTTTACTTTCTTAGCAATTGCTTGCTTCATTACCTTAGCCTTTTTACATCAATCAACTGCTCAAAACACACCTCAAGACTACCTAAACGCTCACAATGCAGCTCGTGCACGAGTTGGCGTTGGACCCATGAAATGGGACAATAAGGTGGCCGCTTATGCCCGAGCTTACGTCAATAAACTCAAGGGAAACTGCAAAATGGTGCACTCCGGCGGACCATATGGTGAGAACCTTGCATGGTACAGCGCGGACATGAAAGGCACGGCGGCCGTGAAGATGTGGGTGGATGAGAAGCCAAACTACAGCTACAACTTAAATAGATGTCTTCGTGGAAAGTGTGGACACTACACTCAGGTGGTCTGGCGTAACTCAGTCCGTTTAGGGTGTGCTAAAGCGAGGTGCAACAATGGAGGCACTATCATCTCCTGCAACTATGAACCTAGGGGCAACTACAAAAACCAACGTCCTTACTGATTATGTGTACTTGATGAATTTATGGAGCTTATGGCCTATTAAGCTTCTTATGTGTTAAAATAAGAGCATGGTTGCCCAAAGCAGAATAATGAATTAAAGATAAACTTGCATTATGTTGTTATATATAAGATATCTATTCGATGTTTTAGAGCCTTCAATGTCACGCCTTAATCTCGCACAATAAATCGTGAGGTTTCATTTTCTAATCTCCATCACAAGAATTGCCGCGTATTGTAACCGAGTCACCTATTATAAAAGCCAACAAAAATCATCCAAATGAGTGTTATTTAAAACAAAATTACAGTAGGTGAGAAGTTTATTTATTAGTCTTACTACATAGCCGTCTATAGTTATTTCGTCAACCATGCCCATTGTTAACAGACCTAATCAACATCATCTAAACGATTACAATTCCCTTTTTATCTAGCTTTCGGACTTTCTATGGTTTTATATTTTAAAAAAAAGCGCGATTAAAGCTTTTTCATAACTTATCTTAACGGAGCGGCTACTCTTTGTTAAGATTGTGATGGTATTTACTCGTGTTAAATGACCGTTTCACTATAATAGAGGGTGTGTTACTGAAAATAGTCATTTAACATGATATCAGAGCCTTTGTAATTAAGTGGTCATAAGTTCAAATCCTACCATCCACCTATTATTCAGCACAAGGTGAAGTGAACCTGTGCAAGTTTTAAACTTAAAAAGCTTTCACTTGAGGGGATATGTTATTGAATATATAAAATTAATTAAATTGACCTTACACAATAACTTAAGCTATTGTGATGAAATTGTTATTTAATAACTCGATCTCGAGTTTATTGAAAGTTGATGAAAAGATTACAAACTGACAAACCTAGATTTCCAGATTTCTGTGGTCCATTGAAACATTTTAAAAAACTTCTCTGATTTTCACACTAATGGTATGTATTAGAATTAGTACTTTGGTTGCAAAGCCACATTCCTCTACCGCGATGGCCACTTGTCATAACCACTATATGTATAATAATGCCCGCTTGTTACTTTAGGTAACAACCTTTGATAAACTAATAAGTTGGATTAATCTGTTAGAGGTCAAAAGTTTCGACGAAGATCAAGTAACATTTTAAAAAAAAAACAAAAGCAGTACAAAATAGTTGAAACATGAAATAAATGCGCAAAGTTTGCAAGAGAAAACACTTTGGTCGAGATTATAAACATCCTCCTGCTTGGTCGATAGTGTTGGAATTATGCTCATGACCCAATCGTTATGTAATAGATTGAACACTTTAGTTTTGTAATTATTAATTTTGATTAATAACATGGCAAATGATTTTATTATCATATTAAATTTATTGTTTATTATTCTAATATGATAAGTCCTTGATTAAATTTATACACTTGCCATCATAATGGAGATTATGATAA
>JANZLC010000201.1:32495420-32524512 GCA_026413385.1 Erythroxylum gracilipes | reverse complement strand
TGACAGTTAAACCATACCTTAGGATAATCCGGAGTTGTAATGATGGAAGGTAATTATACATTATCCTTAACCAGGTTTCGTCTTTGTAAAGTTGTTACTTCACACTATCCGGTCGTCGAGGAGTGTTGCTAGACGCCAACCTTGATTAGTAATTAATTAGATTAATTACTACCGGTTTAGTGATGAACCTATGTGGTCACACACTTACGAGTGTAATATTCCCGTTTATGATTATTTAATTTATTATGAGATAATTTATTAAATAATCTATATGGCATATTATTATTATTTTTTGCTAGCACAGAAAATATAATTAATATTGGAAATTCTCTTGTACAAAAATAAATGAATAAAATAAAATAGTTTTATTTTATTTCATTTTAGAAATAATAATAAAATAAAATAGTTTTATTTTATTTTATTAAAACAAAAATCAAAATGGAAAAGAAAGCAAAAGATGTTTGCGTGGGTCCTTTTGTTTTGTAAGTTTTGCTTTTACAAAACCAATAGATGCGTTGATGTATGACTTTGAAAAGATAAGGGATAGTTTAAAACAATAATACTCTAGTTGCTACCAACAAAAAGGAGAAGAGCAAAATCATAGAGGATGATTTTTCGATTTTTGTGCGGTGAGATACGAAGTGAGATAGAAAGAGTAACTCTAGTTTCTTTCTTAAAAGACGTACAAGAGAGTTAAAAGGATATATCACAGATTTTTGATTGACATTACTGCAAACAAATTTGAGAAACAGTAACCAGATAACGCGCATGGGAGAACAGATTTAATCAAAGATAAGTCTTTGATTTTTCGTGAAAAAACAGTGAGAACGAACCTCTTATATTCCAGCAGTGCTTAGTGTTTTTCGTTCGTTTTTGTTTTTTTGGTACATGAAAAAAAAAATCAAAGAGAATTCTTTGATTTTAGTGTGAGAAAATAAACAAGAGAATCAAGAGAAAAATTGTTTCCTCTATTCTTGAAGAAAGGGTTCTTCAGATTTATTTATAGCCATATCAAGTATTGAAAGCGGGATATATTTCTCGGTGTGGAGTACATAGAGACTTCGTAATTTCGAAGTTCATATCGGTTAATTCTCACAAATTCCAGGTATTTATTTCTGATTGTTAAGTTTTAAGTATGATATTTAAATGCAATAGATCTATATGTGATTGCAATTTTAATTTCCGCTGCATATTGCGATCCTTTAGATAGGTCAAAATGACTGATCACTTCAATTTTAATTTCCTTGCTCTATTACGAAATTATGTTCAACTCATTTAATTATATAATATATTTTAATAATTTTTTAATCACCATAATTAATATTATTTAAAATAATTTTGTACAGTGACAAATAATTAAGAAGCGTAAATATAATTCAAATAATATTAATCATAGTATCTATAAAATTATTAAAATAATAATTATGTCATTACATAACAATCAAAGATGAAAATTTGTAAAGGTAATTCTAATAATATTAGTTTTATGACTATAAAAATTAATAAAATGATGTCTTTCTATTTTTTATTATTCTCAACATACTTCTAATTATACTTTTAATTTATTATTATTAACAACTACGAAAATCTATTTTAAGATGGTTCCTAAATTTGATCCATATGATCACACGCCGTAATTCAAACTTATCTTTTTCAAGTCCATAATGGTGTTCCTAGCTAATGAACCACTTGCCCATTTCCACATCACACGATAATCTTTTATATTTTTATATGCTATAACTACAGAAACCAACGTCCTTACTAATTATGTGTACTTCATTGATGTATCGAGCTTATGCCCTGATGAGCTTCTTAAGTGAAAAATAAGGGCATGCATGGCCTAATGACTTCATATTCATATATATCTATATCTATATATTGATCTACTAGTCGAATTTTTAATGTGTGACTCTCAACTAACGCCCAACGGAGGTGGTTGTCAACAGCATCGTAATAATATGGAATATGGAGTACCTCAAACTGCAGAGGGCATGCGACGAGATCCTTTACATATCATTAAACATGCATAAGACATTCGATACATTTTGAAAACCAGAACTGAAGGCATAAATTAAGGAACAAAGAAATCAATCTTGGTAAAGAAAAGGAACCAATGGAAGTCTGAAAGGCAATGCAAACACTAGTGCTCGGAATAAAATAAAGAAATCATTTGCCCTTAAATGTTCATAATCTAGGTGCAATTATGAACCTCATGACTTTAAGTTTCTTTATGTTGTTCAGAATTTGCTTCACTTAATTCCTCAAGATTTTCAGTAGAGGAATCTACTCTTTTAATAAATTTATTAATAGCTCTTTTTTAGGATCCTAGTAACTGTTTTACTTATTTTCTTTTTTTTCACTTCTAAATAAATACTTTTTAGGCAACATCATATAAAACAATTATAACATAATTGAACTAGAAAAAGAATAAAAGCATCTGTGTAGAACTAAAAGAAGGAGACAAGAATAATATAACAACAATAACTCGACTATATATCATAAAGATATATCCATGTAATTATATATCTGAAATAAAGGAAAACAACAAAGAGAAAATTTTAATATCCTATATAAAAAAGAGTAATTTACTATGATATCTGCAAAATGAAAGAAAGATAAATTATCAGGATAAATTGTGATTTGAATTACCATATGATTTATGTTAAAAAGATACCAATAAAAGTTAGTTGAAAATTTTAAAATTAGGAAACTTATTACAAATATTTTTAAAAAGATATTTTAAGAATAAAACATGAATATTCAAATTAGATAATAATAGGATGATTATCCTTGTATAAATTGGTTGCATTAGTATAGCATGTCTTATAATATCAATTTAATAGCCTTAACCAATATAATTAAATTGTCATAATAATGATAATTTAAAAATTAATGTTTAAAATGGACTTTTGACTTATTTCGTTGTAACATTAGGTTAAGAAGTCATATTATGTTAAAACAGTTTTTCACATAAGTTTGATAAGATTTAAGTGAAATAAATAAAATTTCATGGGTCATAAAGTAACCATATGTTAAATTTTCAATTTCAATTTATATACTTCATTTCTCTTATAAAAAATATTTACTGTTTATTTTAACAAATATTTGTCCAATTATTTTAAATTAATTTAATTAAAATATTTTGTAAGTAATATATAAATTATTAGTTATTACTTAAATATCTAACACCAAATAGTAAATCTCTTAAGTGCTAAAAAAGAAGTGGGCTATTATATATGGTAGATAAAGATATGATATGCCAATGAATGTATACTTTCTTTTAAGGAAATATCAAATATTATGAAAATGTCACAATAATTACCTCTTTTTCAAATTTTTGGTATATATTTTTAGATAAATGTTCATCCATTCTAATCTAATTATTGGTGAGACCCACTACAACTTAGTTCATCCTAAATGAGATCTTATCCTACTCATTTAAAAGTTTAAAAATTATATATTATGATCAAATATTATTATATTAATAAAATATATATTTGTTAATAAAGATGTTAGCATATATCTCTAACAAATTGATCTAAAATTTTCCTTTTTTAGGTCTAATGTGTATGTGTGTCTATTTATCGTCATTTAACTTACGTAAATATGTACATGTAAAACAAATGCAAATAAAAATATTAAAGAGAAATATTAATAAAAAACATGTGTTTTCTTCTTTTTAACAAGATTAAAACATAATCGTTAGATCACCCAATTGATGGTTGGAACTGAATTCCTCTTTATCTTTATTCAATAAAGCTTGAAATATCCCTCGACTTGTAGTGTAAGCTGTTTTCGGTTCTCCCCCATTATAAAAAAAAATAAAGCTTGAAATTCAAAATAAGAAACTAGTCCACAAATTTTTTCTTTTTAGTTTTCACAAGATAAAGTGATATAAACATCTTGAAATAGATTTATTAACTTTTTAGTGTTTACCTCTTTAAATGAATAATAGATTTATTAACTTTTAAATTTTCGACTCTTTTAATAAATAGATTTATTAACTTTTTAATTTTTAACTCTTTTAATGAGTAGGTCCATATAAATCTAAGCCGTAGGTAAGGCAACTGGAACTGATTAAGTGGCTATATTTCTCATATCAAGTTTTTAAATTTTAATATCATTAGAATATAAGAAAAAGAAAGAACTGTAACCCCAAAGCCCAAGTTGGCTTGGAAATATACATGCTCGGTAATTTGTTCCCCTCTCTCCAAATAAATAACCAGTTTGGTTTTGAGAATAATTGATACAATTCTGGTTGGAATGAAATATAACATTTGATTACCACTGTGACTAACTTCTATACTTAATTGATAGTTTAAAAATCTTGGTTTACTCTACATATTTGCATATTTATTCTTTGCAATACAGAGTAATAATAAAGTTTAACTATTTTCCTATTCTAACCATAGTTTTTTTTTTTTAAATTTATTCTAACCATAGTTTTTATAAGTAGTTATGAATTAATTTTTTTCAATTATCCCATGAATAAGAAAATTTAGATGCTAATAACAACTTTGCAATTTATTTGTATTGTGATTTTATTATATTTATTTATGTATTAAATAAATATATAAAACTAATTTCTTACTTTGGATGGTGGTGCTACAGCAAAGTGTATCCCAAGTTTTCATATGAAATTGTCATGTGTAGGTCATTGATAAGCTATAGTTCTCAAGTTTTCATATGAAATTGTCATGTGTAGGCATTGATAAGAAAGCAAGAACTTGTTCATAAATCAAATGGTTTGTGCCCATATTATAAGAGAGAAGTGGAAATACAGCCATGAATGAGATCAGCAAAGTAATCTATAGTTCATTAGCTAAACAATTACAATAATCAACTATGCCAGGTCTCGTCAGTGACAAAACGAATCTATATTCAGACACATCTGAATCATCTGCACAGAAATCATTCCATTTCTAAGTCACGTAGAAGTGACTTGGCTTCTGATTCTGCTAGAACGCCTAACTGGAGTGATCGCCTCTTCTTTGTTTGCCTTCAAAACCAGAGCAAAGGACACAACAAACATAAGAAACAAAACAAAGATATGCTTACATGTTTAGAATGCGTGGAATAAATGTAAAACAAAGATATGCTTACATGCTTGATGGGAACTTTCTCGTATGAAGTAAAACTGCCATAAGAAGGCGATCCGGTTGAGTAATCTGATGAAGCCAATGATTCCCTTCTGCTATTATGCTTCCTGGGCTTCCTTTCATGGCTTAGAGCTTCAGTTGTCCCTGCTAGTTCTTTCTTCTTGTAATATGAGCTGCTTCTGAAACTGCTCATTTCTGAAGAGCACGACTCTCCGACCACGTCAACTTCTTCCATCACCTGCATTGTGTGTTCTGAGGTAGCTAACAGCGGAGTTTGATTTAGCTTCTTACTCAGTGACGGCAACATCACAGATGCAGCATCTGTATTTGTAGCTGGTCTTCGATTCTTCAGGTAAATGATTGTTGCGGCTGTTGCGAGGCTCCAAACAAGCAAGGAAATTGCTGCTATGATCTTTGGTGAGAAAATGTATCGGTTAAGTGCGAAGTCCAGTGATTCTGAATTTCGCTGATTAGTAAGTGAAGTGCCCGCCAATTGCCGGCTTTTCGGGATTTCTTCCGCCAAAATGGAATCAAGTTGAGCAGAATTCATGACATTTTCGTCTTGTGCTTGCCTAGCATCAAGCATTTCAGGGTTAACGTCTTTGAGAACTGCGCTGTTAAGCTCAAAAGTGCAAGCAGCTTCAATACTGTCTTCAGTTACTTCTGTTGCCGGATTTTCATTGTGTTGAGTAATTGTAATGTCTTGGAGAACTGCACTCCTGAGTTCAACATTGTAAGCAGCAACAATTCTGCCTTCTGTCACAACTCTTACTGAATTGTCAGGGCTGGCCATGCCATCTTGTGATGCCATATTCAAGTTTTCGGTTTCAGGAATATTCCAGTCCACTGAAACCTCAGAGTTGTCTTCTGCTCCAGACCGTAATTGTTCTTCAAATCCCTGGTAGTCACCCCCTAAAACTTCTTCAATGTCCTCATCTGGTATTGTTGATTCAGTATCCTCGTGTTCTTCAGATCCCTGGTCTTCATCCCCTTCAATCATTTCTATGTCATCCTCCAATGGTTCAATATCCTGCCTATGCCCAAACACGTTTTTATCATCCTTGATTTTTGCTCCTATAAAACCATGATCAAATTTTAGGTAGCCATGGTTTAAACCATCCTTCAGCAAAGAGGTCAAGTTAGCATACTGCAAGGCTCCCAGTTCGTGACGATCTTTGAAGCTGGAAATCATCTTGTGGCCATAAGAAAGCAAATTAGATAACTGCAGCTTGAACCTTTCAGCTATATCGTCAAGACTTTTTCTAGTGAATTCTGAGATCTCATGTGGAACATAGAGCTCAGAGCAGTCCAGATTATTAAGCAAAGAGGAATCTATGATCGGTGAATTTGTCAGTGACATCAATATGCAAGCAATAGCAAGGACTGAAAATAAAGCAAAGAACTTTTTTGTTTTAAAGAATTGTGGCTTAGACAGTCTCTTTGCTGCTACAGCAGCCCCATCAGGACTCACGGAGCTGAATCCAGACACTGGCAACTCTTCCTCTTTTTCTTTTTCTTTCGAAGTTTCATCTGAATACAAATCTTCAGATTCTTTTTGTGAAACATCAGAGTCAGTTTCTTCCTCGGTGGTTTCAGTATCTGACAAACATTCGGAAAGAAAACTTTGGTCAAGTCGCTTGCTGTCTGTCTCCTTGTTAAGATACACCTCGATTCGTTGGTTTGGCTTATAATGACGAAACTGAGGCCTTGGTGAGAGGTAATTTGTCTTAGGATCATAAGGAGGCGCTAATGGATCAGCATCAAGAGGTGCCAAAGCAGGCATTGGCAAAGAACATGAAACTCCGGCACTGACATTAAAACTCGGATCAAGATTAACACAATCATTTTCCACCAGTGCATCTCCTGAAAACAAACTCAAATCATCTTTGGCATTTGTCTGCGACATCAAATCAATGTCTTTTAGTGCCATTTTGTCTTCAATACTTGCTTCCCCTTCCCCCAAGTAAGTTATTGTTGAATCAAATGAGACCTCTTTCTTCTGATTCAAACCCTTTTCAGTCTTTGCATCCAACTCCTCTGTTGAAGGGCATTTTCCATCAAACGATGACACAGAGCTGCGAATAGAATCATTCCTTTCAGTCAACACCTTCTTTCTTGGGGATGCATTAATTTTTGAGGCTGCAGAGATTGTTGGAGACATGAAGTTCTTGGAACCCTTTACAGAAGCTTGCGAACGACCTTTAGCCGATTTCCATTTATGGTCTTTGCCGTTTTCTTTGTCCTCGTGATCATACAAAGAGACGATGGTATTTTCTCTTCCAATGGAGTGTCTCCGTGGACAATCTGAAATTCAGGATTAATTGGTCAAAAACCAGAAAGCCAGAATTGGAAGTTGAAAAGAAAAAAAAAATCCAAACCATGCAGTTGCTATAGACACAGAAAACGATGAATGTCCAGAAGAGAACTTGATTTAGGAAAAATTACAATCCCAGAAAGGAAATTGACTAATTTTAACATATAAAGGCACTTGTAATTCTGTGGAAAATAAGATTTCAACTGAACCAAATACAAAGAATACACATAATACGCACTATCCAGTAAGAAAACCATTTTAATAAAAAAAATTAGTGCAATAGTTTTTTATTAAAGAAAATGTATAGAAATGCTTCCGTTCCCTCTTGATCAACTTTTCCTTTTCTGTGCTACGAGGCAACAAGATCCAACCCTACAACTGAAATATCACTTCAAATTTCTCCATGGTTCCATTTATATCTATTGATACAAACAGCTAAATCAGGTGAAACTTTCTTGACAGAGTAATCACTAGACTAAAAATTTCAAAGAATCCCACTAAAAGGTCTTGTCAATTTTCACATTTCCTCTTTCTCAACAGAAATCATCTGACTAGACCAAACAAACCAATGGTACCAGTAAAAAGATCGAAGTCACAAAGAAAAAAAAAGATAGAAAGGAACTGGGAATTTAAATTGTTCAAACCTGAAGGGCTATTAGCAGGAGTATTAGGGTTAAAGCAGCCCCCTTTGTGACTGGCTAAAATGGAGGGTGGTTTAGCAAGTGGGGTCCCACTAAAACTCCTTCTCATGGGGTCACTAGCCTCCGAGTTTCGTGCACTAGTGCTCGTCAGCCGGCTTGACACTTGAGGGCAAGAAGAAGAAGAAAGGTTCTTGCTTGAAGGCGAAGAAGCCGCCATTAAATGCTTCTGTGAGAAAAATGACTTGGTGCGTTAGTGGCAATGGAAGGTTTCTTTTAGAATAGGAAAGGAAAGAATCGATCTTTGAATCTGCTCCAAGAGGCTTGCTGGTGAGATCCTTCTGAAAGGTGTAGAAATCTTGAAGGATATGATCACACCCGATAGAGAAAGGGAATAGTAACGGCTAGTTTTTGGAATGGACGTGGATTTTGACCGTTGGGAAATGCGGATCTAAGAGCCGTTGGATTTTGAGATTTGGTTATTAAAAAGGGTTTGGATGTGGCCGTTATGCATCTATACTGATTTTTATTTAATCATGACTCTCAGATGCATAAGAAAATGTATTTATTAAGAAAATAATAACAATAACAATTAACAATAACACCCTCAAATTTGAGGAAGTTCAGTAATATATAGTCTTATTCGTACTTGTATTCATTAAAGAAAGCAGTTGTAAAATATGTGAACTTTGTTATATAATATCATTTATCTTACCTAATATAGGCTTTGTCACGTATCATGGGAATTATCTATTGCACGGGGTATTCTAATTGTATAGGTGAACATGACCCGTGGAAAAAGCTTTTATTTGTCAGAATCTATCATCTAATATATATATTTATACATGTATAAGAGCTATTTTTTCTTAAAAAATTTCATTAAGAGAGATGGAAAATGATAGTTGATTAAAGAAATGTAAGATTTAATGTGTTGGTAATTAAAGCTCACATTAAAATTTTAGATTGAAATATTTCATTAAAATTAAAATGTTAAAAGTCTTTAAATTAAAAATCTGACTCGTTTATTTTCTTAACATTGAATGTCATAACAATTAAAACTCATATTAAAATCTTAATCTAAAGAGATTTCTTTAAAATGAAAATATTAAAATTTTAATTACTTTCATAATTCAACACATTAAGGAACCATAACATTCAACATAATAATAACTAAAATTTTATGTTAGAAACATAAAATAAAGAAAATCATTGTTCTCTAAACTAATTATTAACCTATAATTAAAATCCTTACAAAAAAATTTTAATTATTGTTATTATATTATAACAAATGTTATGTTTAGTAGGGCAGTTAATAATATAATGGAATGTAATGTAATGTTATTTTATCGTTTAAGATAAGAGTTTATAATGGAATAGAATAGAATATTATGAAAGGGGAGAGTTTTACATTACATCATATTCTATCCTAAACAGTAAATATGAGTTCTCTCCGATTTGGAGAGTTTAGGATGGAATATAAAATGATAAATATGTACTACCTAATATACCATCAGCAATTTTTTATAATACCAATTATACTCTCAACCCTAATAACAAGCAGTAAGATTGATACGAACAAGGCCAAGATAAGGCAATGGGACCCTTTGCATGTGACTCATGCTAAGAGAATTAAGGACTCGATGGCGGGGTTGATTCGAGAGATTCAAATACGAGAACAAGTGTCGATTTTCTTGTGATTAATTAAAAACAATTCTCTTGTGAGTTTGTGAGTTTATCGCTCACAAGTCTTATGTTCGATTTTCAAACACTTTCGAACTTATCGTTGGCGTGATCGTCCTTCGTGGCGTTCAACTCTCGAGGGTTCTTCAAACCACATCTTTCCGAGTCTAAGGTTTCATATACCTTAGGTTCACAAGTCGTGTTTACTGGGTCTTAAGAGATTTCCAATCTATCTACTGGACGTTAGCTTTCTTGGGGATAGTATCCGTTTATATTATTCCGCATCAGTTGGTATTAGAGCCAATTTCTAACCTCCGGTAAGCTATCTTTTTGTTTGTCCTTTTTTTTGGTTGATTTCAAAAAAAACAAAAACATCCTTTGTTCTTTTGATTCACGTCTACTCCCCCTTTGCTATCTTAACAGTGTAAATAGCAATTGCTTCTCTTTTAACCCTTGCTATCACAAAAGTTAATATTTTCTCATGAATTGTTATTAAAAAAATCCTTTTCACGTTTGTTCCTTTTTTCCTTACTTTGCTATTTCATGAACTGCTTTTTGTAAAAAAAATTGAAGAAAAGAAAAAAATTATGTTCACGACTTCTCTTGCTCACTTTTCGCCATTACAACATTATCATATATCTTCTATTACTTGTGCTGTGAATTGTTGTCCAAAAAAATATTTACTCTTGATTAACTTTCTTTGTTACCCTTTGTTATTCCAATTATCTTCATTATTACTCTCGTATAAAAAATATGGTCATTTTATTGTATTTCCAAATTGAAATCCTAACCTCTAATTATTGAATTGATCCTTCTTGTCCTTTCCTACAATATTACCCCAATTGTAAAATTAGAAAAGTGTGGTCATTGCTTGATTGAGTTTGTTAAGTTCGAAGATCGAACTGAGAAGTGAGGGCATTGAGAGGTAAAAGGCAAAGCGCGTGAGAATAGTATCGGGTAAAAGCCGTTGAGTGTAAACACGAGTGAAATTCTTTTTGTCACGAGAGGACACTAGCACACTTGCACATATGGCTGATAACACAGGTAATAATACCAGACTATCGACTCAAAATCAAGCTCTATTCACTCAAATACAACAACTGCAGGAGATGGTAAGAGGATTGGTTGTGATGTTGACAAAATAGGATAATTGATTGGCTAGGATGAGGGTGGAAGGGTAGCACCCCAAGGTGGGGGAAACAATGCGAGAAATAACGTAGGAGTTAGGGGTGTGAGGGTGGATGCACATAGGGAAGAAGATGGGGATGTTGATGATGAGTGGGGAAGAGAGTACGATTAGGTTACAGAAGATGCTGGGAGAGCTCGATGAGAAAATAGGCGACCTAGGGGTGCGTGTAGAGGTCGAGGAGAATTAGATGGTGATCTGGGGAGCGTCAAAATAAATCTACCTACATTCTCAGGTAAGAGTGATCAAGAGGCCTACCTAGAGTGGGAAAAGAGGGTGGAGCTTATGCTCGACTATCATAGGTTCTTGGAGGAGAAAAAGGTGAAAATAGTAGTTACTGAATTTACAGACTACACGTTAGGTTGGTGGGATCAATTAGTTAATGGTAGGAAGAGAAATCAGGAGGGGCTGATAGAGACGTGAGAAGAATTAAAGGTTGTCATGAGAAGGAGATATGTCCTTAATCACTACTATAGGGAGATTTATTGTAGGTTGCAGAATTTAACTCAAGGAAATCAAAGTGTGGATGACTATTTTAAGGAGATGGAGATGGCTATGGTTCAGGCTAACATTGAGGAGGACCAGGAGGCCACTATAGCACGATTTTTAAGCGGTCTAAATAGGGAGATAGTTAATGTGGTTGAACTATACCATTATATGGAGTTGGAAGAATTGGTACACAGGGCAATGAAAGTGGAGAAACAGTTGAAGCGGAGAGTGATTTCCACAACTGGAGTTAGTAGTTTCTCAAAAACCAAGTGGGGCGATGAAGGATTAGATAAGTTGGGTTGGAAGAGTAAAACGGAATTGTCAAGAGGGGAAAAATAACTGACACAAAGGTATAAGGATAAAGTAGATACCACACAAAAGCACAAGGAAAAGATTGGAACCACATCTTCTAAGAACTGGGACATTAAGTGCTTTAAATGTCAACGGGTGGGGCACGTAGCTTCTCAATACCCCAACAAGAGGACAATGGTGAACAAGAATGTGGTTATTGAGACAAAAGATGAGCAAAGTGATGAAGACGAGATGCCAGAAGCAGATGATGAGGCCTATAAGGATGATGAAGATTCAGGACTAATGGTTGTCCCAACAACTTTGGTGTCTAGGAGAGCCCTTAATACTCAGGCACAAGTGAATGAGGCAGACTTGCAGCTGAAAATATTTTTCATATCAGGTGTCTTGTAGGAGGAAAGCCTTAGAGTATGATTATTGATGGAGGTAGTTGTACTAATGTGGTTAGTGTAGCTTTTATGTAGGAGATGGGGTTACCATTGATCAAACACCTCAAACCTTATAAGTTGCAATGGCTCAATGACAGTGGCGAGGTCAAGGTGAACAAACAGGTGCTAGTAGAATTTATTATTAGGACTTATATCGATAAGGTGTTATGTGATGTAGTTCCAATACAAGCAACCCATATTTTATTAGGAAGGCCTTAGTAGTTTGACAGACGAGCCATGCATGAGGGTTACAAGAATCGATGGCGGGGTTGATTTGGGAGATTCAAATGAAGAGTTCGAGTGTCGAACTGGAGGAGGAGGTGTTCCATTACGTCAATTGGACCATTATAGCAAGCATGGACCAAGCGCGGGAATAAGTTTGGCATAGAATCGAGTTCCAAAGGAAAATTATCCTAAAGAATTATTCCTTTGACAATTTTGGCAAAAGAATCGAGCTTTAAAGGAAATTATCTCAAATATTGCTCTTTGAATTAATTTTCCTATTTAGTCTTTAGACCATGTTCTTAATTAATTTAGATATTTTACCTTATGTGGCTAGGCATACTCCTATACTATAAATACCTTTTTCCATTATAAGGAAGACACTTATCTTTTGATGAATTAAAAACAATTCTCTTGTGAGTTTGTGAGTTTATTGCTCTCAAGTCTTACGTTCAATTTTTGAACACTTCTAAACTTATCGAAGGCATGATCATTCTTCATGGTGTTAAACTCTCGAGGGTTTTTCAAACCGCATCTTCCGGGTCTAAGGTTTCATATACCTTAGGTTCTCAAGTCATGTTTGCTGGGTCTTAGAGATTTCTGATCTATCTACTAGACGTTAGCTTTCTTGGGGATATTATCAGTTTATATTATTTCGCGTCAAAGACAATACATTTCATTATTTCTATCAAAGGTAGAATAGCCATTCATTAATATTATACTATATTACATTCCATTCAATTCATCTTCTAAACAACATTTCACTATATTATATTCTAAACCCTTCCATCCCTGCCAAACAATAATTTTCTAATATTACATCCATTTATATTTCATTTCATTATAAACCATTCCATTCCATTAAAAACCTTATATCCAACCAAACATAGCCTAAATCAATATTGATGAAGCTTAGAAATTACCATTTATTTAGTAAATTGAGATATTCATTTTGGTGAATTTCATTAATATTAACTAAAATTTTATTTTTATTTAGATTTAAAATTTATTAATAAGAGAAGATTATTGATAATGTGGTACATTATTATTTGCTTTAACTATATTATATTATTTTCATACAAATTCTTGTATCCATTTTATTATATATCTACATGAATTTTTCTACATAATTAACATCAAATAACAACTTTCATTTATCTCTTTCTTATATATATATATATAACATTTATTGGAATTCATCTAAGTCTCTTCTTTCAACAAGGAGAAAAGGAACCTTCTTATAATAGTCTTATTTTTTCTATGATTAAAATGCAACTCTTCTTACAATATTAGTTAACCAATACACCCAATTCTTCAAGCTCTTAAACATAATATGATGTTTTGTTTAAAATCAAAACTTTAATTCATCTTGATGATTAAAAAGACTCATGAAATGAGTTAAAATAATGATGTATTTACGCATGATGAGTCTTTAAAGTATCAAAGTAACTAAATAGGAAGTACAATTAATATTACATATTCATTTATAATTTTATTATACCTTGTTTTTCCTTGTTCTTGATTTTGTTCTTCACTTAAGTTCAACTCTAACTTTTATCTATTGTCTTTATAAGATGTATCTTAATTTGTGCATGACCACTTTTACTTTCATATTGTTTTCACTAAAACCAAACTCATTAGTATTACTTACATTTTATTATTATCAAAATATCTACTGTAACCTTTTTTAGTTTAATAACTTCTTCTTTCCTTTATAATTTATCTTCAATAAGGGTTATATCCTTACTGAAAATAAGCTTATAGATAATGAAATGTATAAGTGATACCCCTTCACTCTCTCAATATATTCTAAGAATAAGCATTTCCTAGATTTTATACTTAACTTTGTAGTTCCTTTGGCATCATACATCATATACACAGGACTTCTAAATGTACAAATATTAGAATAATCCATGGCTTCCATATTCATATCTCCATTGACGCCTTTAACTTAATTGTAGTTGATAAAACTATATTCACCATATAATATGCAATATTGATTGCTTTTCCTATAAAACATTATCTAAGCCTGTAACACTCAACATTGCTCTCATTATTTCTGATAGAGTTTTGTTCATCCAATCTTTTCACTCTGCTTCATTAAGGAGTGTATGCAATGGTGAGCTACTTTTGATGCCTTCATACTTATAAAATGAATCAAATTCATCACCAATATATTCTCTTATATTAATTGTATTTACCAAAATCAAGTTCATCAAACACTTTAAAAACTTTAAAATCAAGAGCACTTATGTTTTTGTCTTGATATGGTACACCCAACACCTACAGAAATAAATCATCAATAAAAATGAAGTACTTTCCTCCCCCATACATGAAAATGGTGCTTGCTATACATCATAATGAAACAATTCAAAGATACCTTACTTCTTGATTTTAATGTCTTAAAATTTACATGTGGTTGCATGCTTATAATGCAATGCTCATAAAATGGTAGTGATACCACTTTGGGCCTAGAGAGTAGCTTTTACTCAATAAAAAAATAATTCCTTTTATAGATATAAGTCTAATTTTTTAATGTAATAACATCGAAGATCTTTCATTTAGATTACTTGAAGTGACTAATGCCTTTATTTTTGACAATATATTTATTTTTAACCTGTACAAGTTTGCTTATATCTCCTATCCCTTTATAAGTACAAACTACACCTCTAATTGTCTTTATAATCTTTGTGATAGTTTATATTTTCTATCTATGATGTAGAAGATCCACTATGTTATTGCTTCTATCAAAGACTACTTTAAGTTAAAAGAAATAACTTTTATTATTTTACATAAATAATAATTGTATACATGAATAATACATGATATTTTAATGAGAGAACAATATCTAATTTGTTTACGCGGATAATCCACTTATAATGATAACCATAGAATGTATAATAACTAGATATACATACTCGAATTAAGATTTGATACCACTTATCGGAATAATTAGGTATATAATACAAAATCATAGTATAATTAATACTAAAAAAATAGAAGATACAAAATATTATTATGATTAAAAATAAGAATTACAATATAAGCACTTATTGATTAGCTGTAAGTTATAAATATTTACTTAAATTTATTAGATTAGATATTCTTAAATTCTACACTTAAATGCCTAAATTTATTTTTTGCTACTTAAAACAAGAGGATGGATAAATATTTATAACTTCCTCGATCTAACTGTAAACATACAATTCAATTTGTTTTAATTACCAATTATTCTTATTTTTTTACCAGTATACATTATTTATGTATTGAAGTAACTCTTTTTTCATTTTTACTAAAGCAACTCTTATTTTCAACACTATTGAAACAACTCTATTTTTGCATTTTTATAATAAACAAGCATGCACTATTTGACTGTATCGAATTAAATTCAACAAATTTTGTGGTCTCTCCACTTTGTGTCGTGATCTGTGTTTACGGACTAAGGGCATCTCCAACCCGTTCTTCCAAAATGGAGTAGAGTTTCCTCCATTTTAGAGATGCTACAATACTTTTTCACTCCAACCCATAACCCTATTTTTCACCCCAAAAAGGAATATTCTCATCATATTCCTTTTTACCTTTCATTTTTATTATTAGAATTATTTTATAAAATTAACCCAACTTTATTTTCGTGTACATTTTTATTCACAATATTATTGTTGTTATATTTTATGTTAATAAATAATAAAATTTCAATTAAACTATAATTTGTTGTTTGATAATACTAAATAAAATAATATATATGATATATTGCAATATTTATATTATTTAAATATATTAAATGACAATATAATTATGTAATATCAAACATTAAATTTTATTGAATTTCATAAATCAAAAACATCTTGACATAAAAAGAAGGCATAAAACATTTATGACACAAAAAATTAAAAGATAATGTCGCCACTAAAAATAGACATAACTTGATCCACTAATCCTCTGAATTAGTATATTGTTCCCATAAATGTTCTATTAATGCATTCCTTAACTCGATATGCGCATTTTTGTCCTTGACTTGTTTATATCGGGCAAAAAATTGTCGAAATCGGAGATTTTCATCTGTTACCCTTTCTACAGTCGGTTTTGGAGCTTCCATTACACTTGTGATTGGTCCATAGAGATCACATTCATCCTCAATAATCATATTGTGCATAATAATGCATGCAGTCATGATATCTTGCAACACTTTTTTTTTCAAAAACGTGTCGGTCTTGCAATAATCGCAAATAGCGATTTTAGAACTCCAAATGCACGCTCTACGTCCTTCCTATATGACTCTTGTCTCATTGCAAAATATTTTTTCTTTACGGAAAGTGGCTCATGAATTGTTTGCACAGTGGTGGACCATTTTGGATAAATCCCCTCAACTAAATAATATCCCATATTATATTCTTTTCCTTGAATAACATAATAAGCAAGAGGAGCAATACCTTAAGGAGGATTAGAAAGTAAATGCGATGAGTCCAACACATTAATGTCATTATTTGTACCTGGCATACCAAAATAAGCTTGCCATATCCATTGATTATAATCAGCGATAGCTTCAAGAATAATAGTTGGTGATCCTGAATGTCTAGCATATTGTCCTGACCAGGCCGTTGGACAATTTTTTCACTTCCAAAGCATACAATCGAGACTACCTAATTTTCCTGGAAAATCACGTTGCTCACCAATATGAAGAAGCCTTGCAATATTGTTAGCATTTGGTGATCTAAGATACCGTTTTGGAAAAATCTCGATAATGACACGATAGAATCTCTTGAAGCCTTCAATTGTTGTTGACTCATCAATTGTTGTTGACTCATCAATTTTAGCGTACTCATCCGTAGCATCCGTAGGTATACCATATGCTAACATCTAGAATGCGGTTGTTATTTTTTAGTAAAGTTGATAATCCAAATCTACCAAGTTCATCTCTTCATTGTTTGAAATAGCTATCATGGTCTTTTACAACATCAACAATACGAAGGAACAAACTTCGGGACATCTGATATCGTTGCTAAAACATATTATCATTATATCGCGAATTTTCACAAAAATAATCTAAAAACAAGTTACGATCTGCAACTTCACGATCACGATTGATCACTATATGCCCTAGATAGAGCCACGAGCCCACCTTGGTTGTTTTGTTGATTGCAAAGAGCTCAATTGCTAAGTTATTTTTCTGTATCAAATAATATATGAATATTTCATCTTCAACTGTACTATGCATCATCAACTTAAATTTATCATCACTTGATGATGATGTCGATGAAGATGAAGATGAAGATGATAGCATGTTTTGGAATTTGATATTAGAAAGACCTCCAATATCATAATCCATTACAATAAATTGATGCATATTTGATTTAGTAGAGGATGAAATTTATAGAAATTCTTACTATGGTTGAGATTATGATAAAATCTATCCAATGGTTCATTTTATGATGAAATCCAATTGGACAGTTGAGATATAGATAAAATCTATCAATTTTTTCTAATGTGAATAAGGTTGATGATAAGTTCCCAAATAATTAAGGATGTAATCCATCCAACAATTGAGATAACAATGAAATCTAATTGGAAGATGAGACTAAACCTTAAAATTTATATTTATAAATTAAAAACAAAGACAAAGACAAACTATATCTAAATTTAAAATAAATATATAAATTATAAAATTATAAATATATAATGAAAATATTTATAATCATGAGACTAAACCTTAAAATTACTATAATGTTATAATTATTTAAATAAATATATAATAACATATTAAAATATTGTTTAAAAAACAAAACAAAGAAAGAAAAAGGTTGAAAGAATAGATCTTCGGACAGCAAAGTATCAAGCTTGAGATCAAGTGACATCGCACGTGCCCACCCTCTTGGTCCTCCAAACGCAACCCTCTAAAACTCAAAACCCCTGTTTTGTCCGTGGCACAACACGCGCCACCATGGCTCTTATCCTTAGATCTTTCCCTCTGCTAACTCTCCGACGAATGCCCTCTCTGCCTCTTCTCCGCACCATCATCTACGGACACGTCCCAAGACCAAATCCCAGAAACAGAATAATCTTTTCCTCTGTTTCTGCTTCCACTGAGACCGTTCGCAGGTTGTCGCCTGCCTCTTTCAAGGACACTCTCCAGTGGGTCCCTCGTACAGAATATTGCGGCGACTTGTCCTCTGCAGACGTCGGTAAGCGTGTTCGCCTTTGTGGGTGGGTCGCTCTCCACCGCGTCCATGGTGGTCTGACCTTTCTCAACCTCAGAGACCACACGGGCATTGTCCAGGTATACATAACGTAGACACAATTCATTTTATTTATACTGAATTTCGGTGTTGTATAATTCCTATTATTGCAAGGTTCAGGAAAATTGTGAACTTGGTTTAGAGTTACTGAGAAAGTTGACCCATTTAGGTAATATGCGTTGTTTTGGTCTTGAATTTTGTTGTTTATTGCAATTGTAGGTTACAACGCTTCCTGATGAGTTTCCCGAGGCTCATTCCATTATAAATGACTTGAGACTGGAGTATGTAGTTGCTGTGGAAGGTGTGGTTCGATCTCGCCCAACCGAGTCTGTGAATAAGAAAATGAAAACTGGCTTTATAGAGGTAAGTTATATTTTGGTTCTTTTCTCTCTCTTTTTTTGTTATTCCTTGTTTGTAATCATGTAATGTGATAGTTGTTTTTCTATGCTAGATTGCTGCAGAGCATGTTCAGGTATTGAATGAAGTGAGGACAAAGTTGCCGTTTTTAGTCACCTCTGGAGATGATGCCAAAGATTCTGTCAAAGAAGAGATTCGTTTGAGGTAAGAGCGATGTTACTTGCAATTGCGAAAGTGGACAATAAGTTACTCTAGCATAGATAGAGGGACATTTGATACAGGCCCACACATAATGTAATGTATATCTAATTAGAAACCAGAAAAAGCAAGCTCTACTGCAAGGCAAGTAAATGTATCACCAATTATGTGTTTTATCTTATCAGCTATTTCATATTTACTTTTAGTATTCATTATCATTCCTTGTTTCCTAAAATCTTTGTAGTATCTCATCTCCTGCTTGCTAGAATTGAAAGTTTCTTCATACCGTGGTACTTTCACTGTTGATTCAGTTATTACCTTATTAGTAGTAATCTAAATGCAAGGTTTTATACATCTTGTAGATATCGATGTCTCGATTTACGGCGGCAGCAAATGAATAATAATATAGTGTTGCGGCACAAGGTGGTGAAACTCATTCGAAGATATCTGGAAGATGTACATGGTTTTGTGGAGGTTTATCTTTTAACATAGCTCCTTTTTTCACATAATTCCCATTTGATTTAACTTTTTCACTTTTTCTTTGTCAATCAACAGACACACACATTAACAAATAAGTATTCAGAGTGATCAGATATGCTTTAGAAAGATTTACTAAGATGATGATCTTAATGCAATACCTTATGATTTTCTTCTATGGAAACTATTAGTTTTGCTTGTAATAGGGAAAAGTTGCTTTTTGAGAATTTTATTTCAATAATCATTGTTATACAAAAACGAGGAAGAAAAGAGATGGCAATTTAACAAGTATATTTGAGCATGGCCGTAGTAATTAGTCTTCTTCTTTTATATATTCATGTTTTTATTATATTTTGATGCAACATTTTTGTGTTCATAAGGTAGATTGAGACTCCAGTACTTTCTAGATCTACTCCAGAAGGTGCTCGGGATTATTTGGTACCCTCAAGAATTCAGGTACTAGACATTTTTTCAACTGCACTTAATGGTTTTCCATTCTTTTATAATATCAGTACACATCTTATGTAAGTTAGCGACGTGTATATCTAATGTTAAAAACTGCTGAGATGTGACGCCTTTCAACCCAGAAACTGTTATATCTCAAGTCCTGTTGAGAACTATACATTGCTAAAAGCACAGGTCCTTCTAGTTAGTTATTGCTTGGGATATCTTTTCATGGCTGTCTGCTCTGATTCACTTCAATGTGTGTTTTGAAGCCAGGAACATTCTATGCTTTGCCCCAAAGTCCACAACTCTTCAAGCAAATGTTGATGGTTTCTGGTTTTGACAGATATTATCAAATAGCAAGGTAACTTTTTCTTCTTGCCTGTTTGAGCTCGATATCATGTCATTATGATTGTTTTTCTTTTCAATATGCTTCTAGCTTGGTCCTTGTTTGCATTTAGAATCGAGCTGCAGTTTTCCTTTTCAACTTCTTGTTTTCTGTGATATGTCTGTGGTGGATGATAACAATTTTTTTGGCAACAGATGGCAGCAATGGCAAACTTATCTTGACCATGTTGATGCTACAGTCACAAATACTTTTCTTTGCATGCAGGTGCTTTAGAGACGAAGATCTTAGGGCTGATAGACAACCTGAGTTCACTCAGTTAGATATGGAGCTGGCATTTACTCCCTTAGAGGACATGCTAAGGCTCAATGAGGATATGATACGCAAGGTTAAATCATTTGTTATTGACTATTGGAAAAAATGTAAATACGTTTTAAAGTGATAAGGGGTGTCATCTGATTTTCCCATTGCTAACCATAAATTGTTCTTAGGATAGTTTCCCCCATCTTATGATTCAGAGCAAAGGTTAGAGATACATAAAACAAGCACAGCTTAATGTTAAAATATTTCTATCAGTGGTTACTTCTTTTCTTTTTAGATAAAATAGCTTACTATTTACTTGAAGTTGCTGTGGACCATTCATTTTGCATATTTAGATCTTAGAGATTTCATGTCAGGTGAACTCGTTGATAGCTCTCATCAAACTATTGGTATTGCAGTTAGATCAAATATGTCTAATTCTAGATGTCACTGCATGCTGCAATAACATCATACAGAATTTGTCTCGGTAAATGTTTATGTGACAAAATTTCTCGTTGTTGCAGGTTTTTGCAGAGATTATAGGTATCCAGCTGCCAAACCCATTCCCAAGGCTTACATACACTGAAGCATTAAGTAAATATGGTTCAGACAGGCCAGATACTAGATTTGATCTTGAGTTGCAAGAGGTAATGTTCTATCCCATGGTGTGTGTGAAGGTGGGGAATTTGAATGCTGTTAAAATGTCATCATATATCTGGTGAGCTCTACTTGCTAAGTTGTACACATCACCCTATTGGTGAAGAACCACTTGGCTGATTCTAAATGTTGCTATTTTAAATTTTATAAAATTTTAATTTTATTTTCTGCAGCCTTAAATTATGCTATTTTGCTGTCAAAATGTCTTTATGAACAAATTTTTATGCTTTCAAACTTCTTTATGATTACGAGGTATTACCTTCTTTTTTGCCCATTCACTCCATGATTAGTTAACATCTTTTTAGTTTAGGCAGTGAATTAGTTTCTAAATTGAGTAAATTCTATAAGTTTCCACTGGCCTTTCTGAAAAACTAAGTTTTCTCCAGATCTACTTGAAGTTTAGCATTGCATTTGAAGAATAAATGAATCATTATCATCTTTTTCAGTGAAGGAGTGCATGATCTACTTGAAAATTTCTGAATTCTTGATGTTAATTAGATTTTGGGCTGCACTTTATCCAGATACCATGTATGTCCAACTTGGCATTTAATATTATCCCCATCTTACCTTAAGCTCTTTAAAAACTTGTCACGTTAGCATATATTTTTTGTTACATATGAGGAACCTTCAGAATATCTGATGTACAGGACATCTTCTAGCCATAAGTTACATGCTTCCATTCAGCTGTTGAAGGTTTGTTCAAATATGTGCAGGTGTCTGATATTTTTGCAGACTCCACTTTCAGGGTATTTTCTGATAGCTTGCAAAATGGGGGAATTATAAAAGTATTATGTGTGCCTTCAGGTGCCAAAACTTATTCGAACACAGCTCTTAAGAAAGGAGATTTGTACAATGAAGCAACCAAATCTGGAGCCAAGGGTTTACCTTTCCTAAAGGTCTTGGATAATGGTAAAAAATGTTTTTTTATTTCCTGAAATTTTTGTGTCAACCTTGAAGGCCAATGGTATAAGTTGTTTCAAAATTTCACTGTTTGTTTAAAATTTTTAGGTGATGTTGAGGGGATTCCTGCTTTGGTTTCAAGTCTGGATCCAACATCTAAAACCCAACTGTTGAGACGATGCTCCGCAGGACCTGGGGACCTTATTTTGTTTGCTGTGGGTCATCATGCACTGGTTAATAAAACTTTGGACAGATTAAGGTTATTTGTAGCCAATGGATTGGGTTTAATTGACCATGTATGTACCTTGACCTCCCTGGATTTTGTATTTTGTATGTACTTATTTATTTTCTTTGTGTTGTACTTTGACAATAAGTTTATTCTTTCATCATCTATAATTTTAGTCCAGGCATTCAATACTCTGGGTTATTGATTTCCCAATGTTCGAGTGGAATGATACGGAGCAGAGGCTTGAGGTTTGCGTTGGAATTATACCTGTGTTTTGGCTTTTCTGACATAAGTGCTCTGCATTTTGACAAAAAATGTTATATTCACAGGATGTGCTGGTGTATATCTTGTCTTATGGTATCTAACATTTTCTGTCTATTTATTTCCTCTGGCAGGCATTACATCACCCCTTTACTGCACCCAATCCTGAGGACATAGAGGATCTTCGCACAGCTCGTGCACTTGCATATGACATGGTCTATAATGGGGTTGAGGTAATTATCAATTTCCTTTTGATCTACTGGAACTTCTGTTACAATATATAAGAGTGGGTACCTTTTACTTTTATACTTTTGCTAACAGATTGGTGGAGGAAGCTTGAGAATTTATAAGCGTGAGGTCCAACAGAAGGTTTTGGAAATTGTTGGCATTTCACCCGAGCAGGTGAGTAAAGGACTCAAGTTACTTGCATGTATTGCATGCATCCTTTTTTTTGCAAAATGCCAAGATGTTGCTTGTGATCCATATTGCGTGACTGCCAAGACGAAAAGACTGGTGGCCGTTGTATCTTTTTAAATACTTGAGAGAACATGGTAACGAGAATTTGGAATTGGTTTCCCCAACACTTAAGCCCAACTCAAATTGGGATCAATTTCACTGATGCAAGTATATGCAAATTTCTTGTGGAATAATTCGTTTTTGAACTCAACACATGCAGATTCTTCTTGTAATTAGGTTCTTGATAGCTTTAACTACTCAAAATTCGATATGAGAATCCTAGTAATTGGTTATTGTACGATTGACCATCCAGCATAAAGTGGAACACATTCTATGTTGTCTGCAGGCAGAAGCAAAGTTTGGCTATCTTCTGGAGGCTTTTGACATGGGTGCTCCTCCGCACGGTATGAACTCTTTACCCTGCCTTTTCTGTGTTGGAGTTTTTTAAAATGCAAATCATTTGTCTTGGTTTAACATTTGGTTGCAATAGGTGGGATAGCGTATGGGTTGGATAGATTGGTTATGTTGTTGAGTGGAGCCAATTCTATAAGAGATGTAATAGCTTTTCCAAAGACAACAACTGCTCAATGTGCCCTTACTCGGGCACCATCAGAAGTGGATCCTCAACAGCTTAAAGAGCTATCTTTTCAGACCCAATAGTACTCTAAATTATTTATGTTTTTGTCATTCTCAACCTCTGATCTAATGTGCAATCAGAGTAGCTTCTGGTTTCTGTTGTACCAAAAAAATAATAGGCAAATCGTGATTCTTATATTTCTGAAAATAAAACGAAAGAGCATTATAGGAATTATGGACACGATTTGAGTTTTTCCCAAATAAATGTAAATTAGAGCGGAATCTTTTATTCTGTTTAATCATGAATCGTTGTGGTTCCTGTTATAAGAGTTGGGGGCAATAAAATGAGTGAAGTGGTTGGATTTTGCTAGATGTTACATCCACTATTTGATGTCATTTCAAGACTGCTCAGAAGAGTCAAGACCAGGCTCATTGATAAAATGTTTTAAACAATCCATTCCATGCAAATTTGTACTGAAGCTTGGCACTCTGACCAAATTTTGGAGAGGATGATACCGAAAGGAGTCATTATTGAGTAAAAGTTGCTTCGAAACAACCTGGTAAGAAAATGATAAGCACAATGAACTTATAATCTTCTCCTTTGAGGTTATGTTTAGTGGGGAGTTTATTAATAGAATAGAATGTAATGTAATATTATTTCATCGTTTATAAGGAGGGTTTATAATATAATGTAATGGAATGGAATGGAAGAGGAAGGTTTTATATTACATCTCATTCTATCTTAAACAGTAGAAATAAAAAATCTCTAATTTAAAATTAAAAACTTTATGTCCAACCAAACATAGCCTAAGGTAATTTGTCGTAATCTAGCTATATACGAAGAAGAACTTTTAGTTTGACAAGTCAAAAATTTTAAAAGTAGTTTTAATTTTAATTAATAAGCTACAAAAATTAATGAAACAATTTATTTAACTTTAATGATGATATATAACTAATAGTTGCATTACCTTTTTCAATATTGCATTTAGTGGCATGATTTTTGTTTACTTTTTTAATTCAGAATTTATTAAATATTAAATATTTATATTTGATGAACAAATTTTAAATTTTTATATTTATCTCAATAATATAATATTTAACAATTATTCTCAATTTATTTTATTTTTTGATGTTTAGTACATGTACAATGTATATTTATACTTATTAAAAAGTTATTATAACTATTTCACATATTGAAAGTGATCAAACTTTAAACTTTAATGTAAACATTAACGTATAATATAAAAGTTTTAAATCTAATACGACACCTTCTAGATCCAACTAAACACCACCTTATAGTCGAAGAATTTATTACTGATTAACATTGCATCTTGAACCTTTCTCCAAATCTATTTTGTGTACTCATATTTGAAGAAGAGGGGGCTTGATGTTTCGGTTGTAGAATTACATAGAGCACATGTACCTTAATATTAAGAAACTTAAGCCTATTTTTTGGTTGCTAAACCGTTCTTGACAGTGAGCCATAGGAGGAAGGTAGTGCCAGATGCGTGTTCCAAACAAGCTTATGCCACCTAACTTTTTAACCCTTTCTCTTCAGTAGCTCTCAGCATGAGCTATTGGCGAAAATTCCTGATGGATGAGCCTTCCATATATATATATATATACTCTTCATTCTCTTCGATTGTAATGTGGAAGGGTTCTTGTTATTTCTTATGGGTAATTTGACCATTGGTTCCTTGTTATCCAAAATTGAACCTTAACATCAAGCTGAAATCTCTCTTGGCAGTTTTCTCTAAGGTTAGAGAGGTATAAAGGGTCTTCTTTTCACTAGTTATCATAATATAATGAAGCTTTCTTCCCATCCCCTATCTTGCATTCAATGAATTATGCAATGATGTCTTTTGCTTTGATTAGTTACCACATGAAATTTGAGTAGTTTGTATCCTTTTTTATTTCCCATAAGCTTCTTCCTCTTAATATGTAGTTGTGCATCCATCTGGATCACAGTGACTTTTCCTTTATGATTAATTCCCAGACTCATTTGGGCATCAGGGTTTGATTACTCAGCTTGATAATCCTTATCCCCAGTCCTCCCTCCTTATATTGTATGCAAATATCTTGCCATTTGACCTTTACCAATGAGTTCTTTTCTCCTCTTCCTCCCCATAAGAATATTCTCATAATTTGCTCTAGAGATTTGATTACTTTTTTAGACAATAGCAAGTGTAGAACCTAGTATATATAGAGTGAACTAAGCACTGATTTTAACTTTAATCTACCCTCATACAATAGCTCCTTGTTACACTAGTGATTAAGTCTCTTGTGGATCTTTTCAATCAAAGGAGTACATTCTCTAAACCTTAATCTCTCTGTGGAAATAGGCAGCCCAAGGTAGTTGAAAGGGGTTTAAGTTATTTTGAACCCTGAAACTCTAGACAACTGATTTCATTCATTACACTCTTAGAGAGTATTACTTGGCTTTTTCCATAGTTCACACTCAACCTAGAATACTCCTTGAAGATTTTTAGAGTACTAGATATTGTATAGGCTAAATGGTCATTAGCCTTGCAAAAAATTAAAAGATCATTTACAAATGACAAATCCACCAAGCCAACTCTACTGCATTTAATATGCTATCCAAATTTTGGATTGAGAGAAATGTTGTGCTTAACTAGAATGAATAATGCTTCCATGCATATAATAGATACGTAGGGGGATAGGGGATCCCCTGGCTTAATCCTTTTCCTCCTTTGAGGAGCTTTTCTGGCTCTCCATTAATCAGTATACTAAAAGAGGTTGATGTAATGTATTATGTCACCTCGTTAATGAACTTATCAGGAAAATCATAAGCCTAGAATAGTTTTATAATGAATCTCTAGCTCGCACTCTTAAAAGCTTTGTTGAAATCCATCTTTAAAGCACAATTTTTTGGAATGTTCTTTCTTACATAGTTCTTGAGCCAATAAGATGTTATCACCAATATTTTACCCTTCCATGCTCTTTAATTGTATAATTATTGTTGGCAGTTGTTATTTCAACCTAGCTGCAAGAACTTTAAACATGACTTTATAAACAAAGTTATAATAAGAAATAGGCCTATAGCTTTTCATAGATCTAAGGTTATGAGTTTTAGGAATCAAATAGATGTGGGTTTTGTTCAACTACCTTAACAACTAGCCATTCTTACAGAATTCTTAGACAAATTCTACTATTAGGTACTTAGTTAATCTTAATATCTTATGAAAGAAGTAACCATTGATTCCATCAGGCCTTGGTGCCTTCATAGGATTTAACTCAAATATCATTTATTCAATCTCTTAGGAAGATACTGGTCTGCATATTGCTTCCTTAAGCTTATTAGGTAAACCAGTTTTAATGAATGTTTTAAGAGTAGTGAGTGATGAACCAGTGGGAGCTTGGGTTTCAACGAATTCATTATCGTATATGAATGCTTCTTCTTTAAGATCTTCTTAAGTGAAGATGTAGTCCAAATTTGGTTTCCTTAAGAATGTTGTTCTATTTATAACGCTTTTAGATTTGATTATGTTATGAAAGAATTTAGTATTTTGGTCTCCATCTTCACTCCATTTTAACCTTTCCTTTTGTAAGGACTGATGAATATATACAGCCTTTTTGTATTCTAGTAATGCTTTCCTTTCATCCTTTTTTTGATGAGGTTTATTTAGATGATGATAAAGGGAGTTGCGAATATGTATCAACTTTAATTTGATCATATCATCCATTTCTTTAGTGTGCATTAACTCTTCTCATTGAACTTCTTTGTTTCCATTTTGATAAATTCTAGTTTCATATCACATTGAAATTGTTCACTTCCTTCAAGATCCATGTAAAGACAATTGTTCATCACTTTTGGGAACCCTTATCCTTGATAAGAAAATTATTGAATCAAAACGGACATTTCCTTCTCAACTTAGTCTTTATATCCTATATTATTATTGGAGTACGGTTAGATATAGTTGGGGCATCAAAACATGTTTTGCTTCCTAGGAACCTATCAATTCAGTGTTTATTGATCAAGGTTTAATCAAGCTTCTTCCTTAACATAAAGTTGGAATTATGTTTGTTGCACTATGTAAAGAACTTGCCTTCAATCTTTATATCTGTAACACCTATATTTTGGATACACTCTTTCAGGTCACTTATGTAGAATTGTAGCCTAACATTTCCATCCACCTCATTCCTGTGTAATATATTGTTAACGTCCCTTAAAATGATCCAAGGTCCCTGTATTTTTATGTTGATATATTTTATCCTTTACCATAGAGATTTCCTTCAGAAGTTTAGGCTTGCACCATACACTAAAGTTGGCGAACAAGTGTATTTACCTTAGAAGACATCCACGGTTAGGTGCAGCATTTGATTGCTTAATTCTTCCATTTTAACTTTTACTCTCCATATACCATAGGTTGCAATAATATATCTATAATGATGATAGTTATGGATTGACATGAATGATCAATGACTACCTAATATATAGAGCTTCTTCATATTCTCTCTCTTTTTTTTTTAATTTAGTTTCAAGCAAACCTAGCAAGAAGGGCTTTGTTTCTTAGAAAAAATCATAAATAGCCTCTAGCTTATTAGTGCTATTCATACCACTTAGATTCCAAACTATTACGGACATAGTTCAGAATTTAAAGGTTTAGGACATTTTGGTTTAGTTTTCCTACCTGATTTCCTTTCTGCTACTTTGAAACTCTTTGAAATCAAGACTTGTTTCTTTATTAATTGGGACTCTGGACTTTACTGTCTCATTTGTAGTTGCCTGATCATCTGCTTCTTCATTATATTAAGATTATCTTTATGTCTTGGCTTCCCAAATCTATCTCGTTGTTGCTATTCTTCTAAATGATCATAATATTGGTGGCTTTTGGTTCTAGTAACTTTTTCCCTTTATCCCTTGACTTGTTTACCTTCATATTCTACTTTCTTCTTGGCTTCTGCACTTTATACTCATCAATTCATCATAGTCCCCTCTTTTAAGCCTTGTACCTATTAGTACTCACATTTTTATTTGTTTATTTTAGAGTAACTTTTCAGGTGTAAGTTACATGGACTATGTCTTCAACTAACTCTCCTCCTCCCAGCTTTAATATAGGAATAGTTTTCTATGTGTTATTGATTGATCTCAACACTTATTTATTGATCTCAACACTTAGGTATATTATGATGAATCATATTATTTTCCTTATAGTTGTTGTCTCATCCATACAAAAGGGTTTGCTAATGAAGCTCGCTGATTGAGCCAAGTTTACTTTATAAACTGGCCTCATTTTCTTAACTGTTTATGCACTCGTTGACTCCTAATTGATGA